>CAKAOH010020545.1:0-56726 GCA_916701665.1 Sebastiscus tertius
AGCAGCCTCTTGTGCGTGCAGTTATTGTTAGTTGTCCATGTCTGTGTTGCAGCCTGTGGCTCTGGATCAACCATCAGGTGCAGCCGGCCTCCAACGCTGTGGACTACTTTTAGTCACATCAGGACACAAAGTGGTGTGTGTAGACACGTGTGTGTCTTTTGTGAGTGTGTGTCTGTGCACCGTCACCCAACCTCCCACCAACCATCTCCTCATTAACCCCATCCTGCTCTCCGCCACCCTTGACCGCTGCTCCCATATGGACGGCAGTCCTCTCTCTACTGGTAGCGCTGGGAGCTGCTCGCTGTTCATTAGAGAACAGCCTCCAGCCCGAGGCGGCACTCTGGCCTTCTGACTGCTGCTGCACACAACACTCACATACATAGCTTCAAACTGAAACAATAACGTGTGAATTTGCTCATGTTTCAATGTTCATATTATGGATACATTTAAATCATTTTCAATTTTGCTTCAGCATAATGTTTTGCCAGTGTTCCTCTTTGAAACAATAATTACTGCAATGACATAAACAAAAATGTTATGTCCAGCTCAGTGTGGCTCTCTGTGAGTTACCTGGCTTCACTGAGCCAGAGATTGATGATCTTGGATAACCAGTGTCACAATCTGCTTATCAACTGGCTCATTTAAGTCTTGGTTTCCAGTCAAGCTATGGACATGTTCATGTGACGGAGGCTCTAGCCAATCACATCCAACATAATCAGATTCAGAGCAGAGATGAAATGGTGATATCCTCAGAGGGGGGAAAAGGTTACGGTGGAAGCAAAGAGTGCTCAGCAAGGTGAAACATATTCAATACAACCAGAGTAGAATAACAAGCTGTAGAAACAGTGTCCAGATATTAAGTGTAAGGCTAAGGCTATAAACTATTAGTATTACTATAAACTATTACTCACTAAACAAAGAAACGTCTTCTTAAACATCTATGTGAGACATTCAAAAGGCGTCCCCCGAGTAGCCAGAATGAATGTCTTTTTAGGAAATCTTCTGAAATTTTAATTTAGATATCCGTCAGACATCTGCAGGGTTCTAAATTAATGTTTTTCTAATGATATAAAAACATCTTTATAGGTGTCTACAATAGTGTTTTTAGACGTCCTGTGAAGGTTCACTGTTGACGTCCACAGTTCATCTTCATAGATTTCTAAAGTAACGTTTGCATGAGGTCTACGCATTTAGCGTACAATACGAACGCCTTTCCTGCGTTTGGCGTGTCATTTGTGCGCCATGTAGTCTGTACTGATTGCAATGTAAATGCGTCTGTGTGAATATGCTGCACCAAGAGCTAGTGACGTAGAATAAAAAGTGAGAAAGACAGCTTATGACCTGCTTTTTTGTGACGTTTATGACGTGTTTTTCGTACTTATGTTACGTACGTATTTTACTTAGTTTACGTACTTATTTTAAGCCTAACCATGACGTTTTTCCTAAACCTAACTGACATGCGAAAACACACACACACACACACCCACCCACACACACACACACACACACACACACACTCACACACACGTACTCCCCTAACTTGTCACATTCATGCCCCGGCTCACTGCAGTTATTACAGCTTATTGGGAAACTGCTACATTATGAGAAGTGTCTAACAAATCGCTTATGCTCCTGTAATTGGATTACAGCGGCAGCTAGCTCCCATTGCTGAGACCTGGCAGGCTGCACACACACACACACACACACACACACACACTGAAATAGATTTCAGGCTGTGTGTGTTGATATGTGTGTGTGTGTGTGTGTGTGTGAAAACCTGCAGTGTATCTCTCTGTGAACAAAGAGAAAGAAAAACGTCTTATTAGATTTAATTGACCTTCAGGCAGGATACAGTAGTACTATATTGCAGAGTCAGTAAATCTCTGTATGATGATGTCATCGAATGACTAACACAAACTACCACTATTCTATGTTATCAGACTTTTTATTAGGGGTTTGTAGCCCATATTTTCAATTTGATATATATATGGTGTAACGGGACACAGAAGTGACGGTTCGGTTTGGTGCACGTTTGGTACAACAGAAAAAAATAAACAAGTCCGTTTCTTTTCATTTATTTTGAACAGACAGTAGTGCAACTGTCAAAGACCGACACAATCCTCTCGCTGGAGACCGAGGTAGCATTAGGCCCACTGGCAACTTCGGTAAACTACTTTCATTATAAAAATAAGGAACATTTCAAACATTTCTGTATATGTATATATGTGTATGTGTATATTCTGTTTGTATTTTTCATCGTCCCGGTGATCGGCACATCTGGGTGATGCTGTCGAATGCGGGTTGGCATGTTGGATGTGTTTCCATTCACATCTCCTACAACGGTGGAGCAACGCCGTCACACCGTCCTTGTCCAGCCCGATCTCACAAAAATACGTGAAATGACCATGACATCCTAACAGCGTATTACGTGCCGGTAGCAGAGAAATGATGACAATGGAAAGTCAATTAGGATCCTTTGTTTTGGTGGAGATGCAAATTCCCATCAACAGAAATAGGTTTTAATCAAAGTCCAGTAGGGAGGAGGTCGGGATGGATGGATGAGTCAAACACAGGACTTTCACCAGTGTTTGTGTCCCGTATGAAACCACAAGTCTTTTTTAAATTACGTAGGCTAAGTAAGTTTCGTTACATAGCCAGAAGTCAAAGTTGTTAATTATTTTAACCAAATCCATGTTTTCTTTCCTAAACCTAATTGTTTCTGTGGTGGACAGACAAGAACGGAGATACTGGAGACAATTCTGCAAAACCCGCTAATACTAGTAATCTCCTCTGTTTTATTATTCCAGAAACAAACATCTAAAATGAAAATTTGTGGTTTCAAGGGGAGTTATGTGCTCTATTTTAGTACAAAGTAAGTATTACATTGTGCAATATCAATACTACTCAGGTGTAATTCATACTGAGCAATATTTTCATTTCATTCTCACTGTGCGATATCAATTTTCCACTTGTGCAATCTTGTTAATAGTCTGTTTATTGTCAATACTGTATATACTGCTCCCATTTTTATATTTCCTTTTAGTTAAATTATTCATATTTTGTTACACTTTGTTTAGCTCTTTTTTGTACTGTGTTAGCTGATGCTTCTTGTTTTTCTGCACTATCCCCTTTGCTGCTGTACACTGCAAATTTCCCCACTGTGGGACTAATAAAGGAATATCTTATCTTATCTTATGTTATTACTAGGAATGATGGACAAAAATAAATCTGGACATTTTGCCCAGCATCTTTAAGCATGCATCCACGTACATGAATTGTAAAATAAAGGCTCAATGCTCTTAAACTCAATCACATTCTTCAACTTTCACACATTTAAGCAGTTAATTGACCGGTTTTATTAAAAGCACAGGAAGAGTGTGTGTGTGCGTGTGTGTATGTGTGTGTGTGTGTGTTTGCACCAGGGGGTAGAATCAGTGTCCATAGATCAGTCCCAGGCAGCCGTCCTCTGTCAGCCTCCACACTCCGTTTCTATGCAAATGCAGCAGTTTATTGTCCTGAACATGTGATGCTTTTGTCTGGACCAGCTTGGGCTGATCACGGCCTGACAGCTTCAATGTGTGTGTGTGGACTTCATCATTAATGGTGGGAGGACCCAGCAATTGGCCAGCCCCGTCCCTGATGAGCAGCTGAGTCTGTCAACACACACACGCACACTGTGAGCCACTTCATTCATCATCCTGATGTTAATTGGAACAGGCTTAAATAAACCTATTACCACCCCTTAACACTCATGACCTTGTGTGCACTCATGTAATATCTGTGAATACTACAGCAGGGAGCATCTCTGTCAGATGTTTTTATTTGATCGGACAGATCAGAGTGTGTGTTGTTCGCAGAATTGGCTGGCAAAAACCCACAGCACGCACATCATAAACACCATTGTATTTAATGAGTGTACAGACTTGTTTTGCTAGTAATAATACACTTCTCTCCTCGTAGTGTGGCTTTACAAAGGTCTAGACAGCAATACTCATTAGTTTACTCTCTGATCTCATGGGAATGCGTATAAATAGCAAGATATTTTAGGCTTACAGAATGTAATTAATTAAAGTAAATACACTGAATGGTTATTGCTGAAAAGAAAATGGTAAAATAGGGTTTGATTCCTTGAACGTCTTCAGGATTATAACTTTAAAGAGGGATCAGGCACTCATGAATGTTTTGTGTTGTTCCGTATCGTGAAGACTGAGCTAGTGAACCTGAGTGTGAGACACAGAGAGGCAGGAGACATGGAGTTTGAATAAACGGTGAGAGTTTATTGCTGGGGATAGAGGATGGATTTGAGCCAGGAGTTAACTGAGCAGAGGAGGTAGAGAGAGAAAGAGAGAGGGGAAAACTGAACCGAGCTGGTCCAAAGGGAATCTGTGTAGCTGAGCCGAGTGATCCAGAGCAGCGAGACAAGGCCAACAGGGTAAAAAATCTGGAGACAGGAACCAGAGCAGAGCAGACGGGACTGCAGGGAGAGGAGAAACAGGATTAGGCAACGAGCTAATTATGCAAAAAGAGGCTTGAAACAGGCACTGACTAGGTTTACATGCACACTAATATTCCACTATTAAGAATATGACAATATACGGGTCATTGGAAACAACATATCCAACTAGCCAACAGTTTGCAGAGATGCAGGCCCAAAAGAAAAGAAGGAGAAACACACCTATTTTTAAACATTATGAAAGACCTGGATATCAACAGATTTGTGGATATGTGCAAATATCGCAACGCCGACCTTTGCAACAAGGTAGTTGAAGGAATGAAAGAGGGAGACTGTGTTTGCACGGTCGAACAAGTCCGCCACTGGTTAGTCAGAGTATGCACGGCTGCATGTAAACAGGAATATTAGCGGAATATTCATTTTCATTGGCCATGTAAACAGCTTAGTAGGAATAAAGGCAAAAAACAGAATATTTTGTGCATGTAAATGTAGTCAATGACTGAACAGTAACTATCATCTAGCGAGGTGGATGTGGCAGAGCTGAGTCTTGATTGTCGGATGGGATGCAGCTGGTGATGCTCTGATCTGCTCTGCACACCTGTCTCCATTCAGGTAATCACAGACACAGAAAGAGAGAGAGACTCTGCAGGGTATGCAGAGGTGGAAGTCACGACACATATATGATTTTCTGTAAACTGGTTAGAGTGACTGCTTTGATAACATGCACTGATAAACCTGCTGAAGTAACAACAACAGAACCAGCCTGCAATTATCAGTCTGATTTCTGTTTTAACTAACAATCATTTTCAGTTTAACACAATCTGAACTCCCTCTTCTGTAACAGCTATTTTTATACAAAAGACATTGATACATGAAACAAATAAAAAATGTAATATTTCCATCATAATTTCCATATAGTTTTCTGTCATTTGAGCTTTGACTGGAGCTCTTTTAATGACCTCATCTCGTTGTGTCCTCTTCTTCTTCTGCAGTGGTTTAAAAGCACCGACTGGAGAATTAGCTCCAACCAGCTCCTAATCAGTAGTTGAGGGAAACACACATAAATTCACATTTTCTTATACCAATTGTTTCGGGAAATTCAGTTAAAATTTGTGTTACATTCGGATGGAAACTTGATAATGTGATGCTAACGGTACTTTTTTATATATAACGGTAAGTAGGGTAAGCATTCGAGCTTTCTTCTTACATTTTTCTTTTATTACAGTCAACACTAAGTCGACAAACTGCTATTTATTTAGTAAAGTTTGCTTTTAATTTAATAAAAGAATGAGTGCTTGCTCTACATATTTGTGAATTCTACTGGTCTTATGAGATTAAATATAAAGGTAACAGGTAAAGCTGGTCCTGTCTTGATTTGACAGTTTTTTTTCATATAGCTTTGGGTTAATTGATAAAAGAATAAGAAATTACTTTTGCAGCTGTTTTATTGCTGCCTGAAATATTATTGCGGTGCAATAAAAGGGCAGGTCAGAGTTTATTTGAATCTATCACATAAAATTGAGCTTTGAGAGAGAAGTGTATCGGCGCTCTGTAAGGTCATTTGTTATAGTTAATATTGATGGTTTTACTCTTTGGATTCTGAGCTGTGTGTGTGAACTGTGTACTAGAATTTGAACTCTAATCTAATCTAATCATTGTTTCCATTTTAGAAAGCAGCTTTCACCGAGACACCGGAGGCTACACACAAACACACACACACACACACACACACACACACACACTTGTCTTTCTATACTTGCGAGGACCTCATTTACACAATGCATTCACTAGACCAGTCATTTGAAAAAGACAGATTTTATTAAGGTAGCCAAATAAATTTGCAGATTTTCTACCATCGTCTTTTACGTAAGATTTATACCTGCAGTTTGTAGCCTACCTATAACATTGACTCTAATATGAAAGGCTAACGTTCATTCTGTTTGTTTTACTGATGAGAGGAAAATTTACTAAAGTATTAAAGTATTTAACATGTGTGTATGTTTTCAATAACACATACATGAAACAAAGTTTTGATTTATTGAATATATATCTCTTTGTAATGGCTGGTTTACCTCTTCAAGATAAAGTGGCACAAATTCACTCTTCTCACGATTCATAAATGTAAGGCCTAATTGTGAAGTGGGTCGCGATGGTTTGTCATTTTTGAAAAGTAAAAAGTGTGTCCACAGAAAAACTGTTTGGAAAACACTGCCCTAAACCCTAAAGGCCTTTGCACAGAAAGTGTGTGTTTTTTGATCAAAAGTGTTGCACGTTTGAAAATGAATATGACGTCATGTTGTGTCAATCACGTTTACACACCGACTCTGAAACTTTCGTCCGTCATTAAAGTTTTCGGAATAGGTTTGTGTGAAAGATTAGATAGCAAAGTTTCTGTGCATGACGTTTTTTACCGAACGTCAGATTAAAAAAATGCATACGAAAAATACGGACTTGGTGTGCGAAGGCTTTAACCCTAGCAACAGTACAACTAAATACCTAATCCAAACCATGGATGTATTCAGAGAACTGGATACAGCATTGGAGGCAGGGCCCCGTTCATTCTTATGAAAGTTGCTCAGCGGCGCATGAAGACAAAATGGTTCGACTTCCGAATGGAAAAGTACCCGGATCTTCCGGCGATCTTCCGCATCCATTGGGCCCATGGAGCAGGCACAGTAGCGTCCGCTTGGTCACATGGCTGATCCGCTGAGTTACAGTTGTCTCTTTCTCAATGTAAGTCTATGGGAAAAAGTCTTTTTGGGCCCAATGGCATTAGTGACAGACACGGAAGTTGTAGTACCATCGTTTGGCCACTATGAAAGTTGGCATCAATGACGGGCGCTCTTCCTGAGGGCTTGATCCTAACCCTAACCTAACCTGTCCTCATTACGATGGTCTACAACTGAAATTGGTCCTCACAAAGATAGTAAAACAACCCCTCTCTCTCTCTCACACACACACACACAGACACACACACACACCTCATACAACCTATAGTTTATTAAGGCCTGCAGGCCTTCCCCTCCTGTGTGACATTTACAGCTCGGATAGGAACAGAGAGTGGACTGACCCTTCTGAGCTGTCAATCAAACAACGACGTGAAAAAAGAAAAACAGCTCAAGGTCTAAAAATGATTTATTTTTCCAAAAAAAAATACACTCAGTTCTCCTGGTGTCCTGTAGTTAGTGGTGTGTTTGTACTGCCAACATTTGTCAGTTATCTCCAACATAATTGCAAACAATAGGCAACTTAAAGCACTTGGTTAAACTTGACTGCTCCTCTGATCAGACTCAGTCTGTCCCACGGAGGAAATGCGACGGCTCTCTTAGAAGCTCGATCCGATTCCCCTCCTCCCTCCATGTGTTCTTCTCACTCTATAGAGTTTCAAGGCTCAACTTAAAACACTTTGGCTGTGTTTATTCAGATAAGGCAGCGCAGTGCGTTTTGGCATGAAATGGAGCTTGTTTCCCTTCAGATCATGTTATCACAAACACAAGCTCAATGCAAATGTTCATGGCACCATTCACATGTGTCTTCTACTTTGTTCTGCATTTGTATAAGGTTGAAATACAACTTTTAATGCCATAATTAGCACCTGTCCCAAACTGTCACTATATCCTGACAGGAGTACATGAGACAGGTAATCTGTGAAAAAATCAGGTCCCTCTGTGATTTCACTGTGCCCCGAATCAACACAACCAATCAGAGCCGAGGAGGCTCTAGCAGCTGTCAATCACTGCTCGTGAAACTCGCAAACTCTGATCAAACTGTCAAACTAAGCAGCACTGATGAACTATAAGTCAAGATTGTTACTGTAATGCCTATTTGCCCTCAAATGTTTTCAGAAACATATTTTAATGTACCGTTTAGCTGTAAAATGAGAAATTAGCGATGCCTCCTCGGCTCTGATTGGTTGTTTTTCTTCTTTCTTTTGCCTGAGGGAATTCCCCACAATTCATAGCGACAGCACATTTACACAGAGAAATTAACATTAAGGATTTAAGATGGTACATAAAAAACAGAGGATTGCAAGTGTAGACTGTATTACACACCTGATTTATTCATCAATCAGTTCTTTTAATTTTGCGTAATTAAGCTGTTTTTGACAGAAACAAGTAAGATGATTATTTGACAGTTACCTCTCATCTCGTAAGGAAAGAGCTGGAAGACGTTTTACAAAAAAATGGAAACTAAAAACCCATAATTGTACACAACATGTTTTGGTGTCGTCAAGGAAACATGATATGTTGCCGCTGCTGTCCTATAGGCCTTTTTCACAGAGGACATTTTGACACAGTATAAAAGTACAGGTGTAAATAATTCCATTTAGCTGCTTTGACTTCATGTTCTTGGTCTTGTGCATATTGGCTCACTGTCACTCTCACTGGTACACCTGAATAGAACAGAGACATCGTTAGTGTTATTAGTAACACCTGTACTTTTCCTGTCTGCTGTGAAAAAGGTCTAATTATATTTAAAGCATTTCAAGTCCTTGCAGCCTCTCACACTCAAACATTTACCAGGTGACGTCAGTAAAGTCCCTGAGGGTTCAGGGCACAAAGGCCCTGACACACCAACCGACGGTCGGTCGTTGGGGCCGTTGGTGAGCGTCCCAGTTTTTTCGGCGTGTCCCACACCATCGGTTTTAGTCTGCCCGTGAAATCACAGCTGGCGGTTCAGCTTAAATGAATCAGTGCACGAGATGAGAAACGGAAATGAGGAAAGCGAGCCAACGAGTGAAGTCAAGGGGTTTCATCTTCATCTCATCTGATCATTCCAATACACGGATATTTTCACAACGACATGGCCATCTGGAATGAAGCTAAGTGGTGAGTGAGAGCGGTGTGAAAATGGTCGACAAACGCTGCTTTGTTTCATGTACGTATCATAACAACGGCTTGTATATCCGCCGTCCTCGGTCTTCTGGTTTCCCTTTTTTGAATGATGAATACAGACTACTGCGACCAGCTGGTGTGGAGAGTTATTTCATCTCATGCAGGCGCAGAACGTCTGTGCTAACTGGCCGTCGGCTGTAGTCTTTGCGGTGTGGTCGAGTGCAACTTGTTGGCCAAAACAAAAGCATCTTGAGGCGACACAACAGGCAGCCTTCGTCGCCGCTAGTTCTCTGATGTCGGGTTGGTGTGTGGTGGAGGCTTAAGACCTTAGGGGGAACATTGGGCCTAAAACTACTACCACCAGTGTAATATCAATGCAGTGAATACGCACTCAATCCAACAGTATCATGTGTTCTATCAGAGACGGGATGGATCAGACTTTAATAGAAGACATGTATGTGCTCCATATATTCCACTCAGCATGCCTCTCGTGCTCAAAATATTTCAGAAAGTCGACCAAGTCCCAGGCTTTCAGACTGAATAAATGCATTCGTCTAGTCTCCCGTTCTGCGTACGTGAAGAAGCCTGTCTTTCTGTGAAGCATCCACAAACAGAGGAATGCTCTTTCACTCTCCATACTGCAGGAATAATGAGATGCTATATCACTGCACTGAGAGGCCTGGGAGCCTCCTGATTAAAACACACACACACACACACACACACACACACGCACTTACAGGCTGTCTCCCAGCATAACTAATGGGAGCATTTCACGGTGGTGACAGCGAGCGGCGTGTGTGTCTGTCTGAGCATTATGGCTGTTACGATAATAATGAGAACAAATGAGAGCCATCCATTTCCTGCCTGGCAGCTGATTGGTCCTGATGGCCAATATGGCGCCGGGTAATCCATCTTCGAGCCCCTCCCCCTAACGACTGAGTGGCGACCCGCTGGGAGAGCGTCAGCCAATGGAACGGCACGGTACTGAGGGAGGGGAGGGGTGAGGGTATGGTATGGAAGGAGTGGAACACAACACCTAAACATAGCACCGAAATGAGCTCATTATAGAATCATCGCTACTACTACTACTAGTAGTACTGGTAATACTACAACTACTGTCACAACAACTACATCTACATCTCATCCCGACACTAAAACACCAGCAGACTGAAACAGTAGAGCAAAGAATGATCGCCATTTGATGAGGTTTATTTCAGCTGATGATGATCCATTAAAATACGTCTGCATCTTCACTTCATTACATCATTTGTTACTTTACTTATTATCATTCATCAGTGTAAGAGCAGCATTTTACTGTTGTGACATGTCAAGGTGGAGCAGTTTTAACTACTTTATATATTGTCCAATGGTTCCTAACATAGGGGTCGGGCCCCTCCAAAGGGTCACAAGATGAAACGGAGACTTGAGATGATTAATGGGGCAGGGACAAAGAAAAAACAATGTTCTGCTGCACAAATTTGTGCACATTTTTTGGATTGTTTGCTTTGTTTTGTGAAATATGAGATGATTTGACCTCTTTGGATCTCAAACAGTCGTTTAAATGAAACATTTAGAGTGAAAATGTCTCTTTGACAGTTCATAGACATCTGAAACATGACATGGGGCCCCAATTATTTGTTTTGAAAGAGGTCACAAGCCAAAAAAAAGTTGAAAACCACTGGTTTAATCTGTAACAATGTGTTGCATGTGAAAAGTGTATTATATTTTTTCTTGCAAAAACATGACTAATGAGGTTTTATAACTAAGTTCGGGGACTTAGACCACGCCTCAAACACATCCCATTTCTGCAGCAAAAGTATTTAAGCTCACCTGCATGATCAGTTCACTTCCACTTGACTCAGCTTTCACATCCCTCCCCCACAAACCCTTTTTATTTTCTCTCACCCTTCTTTCTCTCTTGTTTGATTACAGGAACCATTGAGGGCTCTGTAAAAATCAGAGCTCGCAAAGAGACAACTTCCCCACTCAGAGTATCAACTCCCCCGGATCCCTCCGCCTCCAGCTGACACCGGTCCATCATCGCTCTCCTCCATCCATCCTTCTCCGACCCCTCTACTACTACTGTTACTATGACCACTATTACCACTACTACTAGTAGTAGTGCTCTAAGTACCACTACTTCTAGTAGTGATGGATGTGTGGATATTCTCCATCAGTCTTCAGCAGGCCAGCTGTCTTTATTACAGTGAGCTCCTCCAGCTTCCCTGTCATACAGGTCAATACCATGGCCACCAGGGGGCCTCCATGATTCAACCTTAGCACACTTACAGTTGGCATACTATGTGTGTGTGTGTGTGTGTGTGTGTGTGTGTGTGTGTGTGTGTGTGTGACAGCAGAGAGGACAACTCAGTTAGGAAGTCCTTCCAGTGGACAGTCATGCGGCAGTGAGGGAGATTAATTGGAAACAACAAAGAGGAGGAAAAGATTAAGGAAAGGGAAAGAACTGTCTGAAGGGCTGGTTCTGTATCTATAATACCATATTATTCTAATGGACTAATTAGTATAACGGACCCGCCCTTTAAAGGAAAATTCTGGTATATTTCAACCTGGCGTATGTCTCATAAATGTGATAAATATTGACTCTATGGATCGTGCTACCTTTGCACTAAACATGATGTTTAGTCTGACTGAAGTAAACAGTTGAAAAGACAATCTACAACTTCCTGTCCTTTGATCCTATTGTTGTCACCTTTCCCAGAACCGATTCAGCCAATTCCAACTGATTAAAAACAAGTCGGACTCAATGAGAGTTGCTCTGATGGATGACTGCAGTTTGCTTGAGTTAGCTTAATATGAGCCACACTGCTTTAAATTCAATCTGTCTACTACTAATGCTCAACCTGGAGCTTTACTCATGGGAAGTAAGAGGATGTGGAATAGAGGACAAGTAAGGTCGCCACACACACACAGCTCTCTCGTGATCCCAGGACCTGCTAGACTGGACAGAAATAGTAGTAACCTCTAATGACTCTAGAGAATATCAGTGGTGAAAAGTAACATACTACTAAAGTACTATACTTAACAAATCTCAGGTACTTGTACTTCAATATTTTCATTTAATGCCACTTAATTTTTCACTACATTTCAGAGGGATATATTGTACTTTTTACTGTACCACACTTATCTCATGGTCTAACATGATCTCATCCCTACTTGTCATATTTTGCCGCTTGGGTAAGAAAACTACTTAGTTAGGCAACGTAAGCCATGGACATAACGTCAAGTGACATAATGTTGTCAGCAGTGTTATAGTACTCGAGATCAGTCTTGGTTCAAGACCAGTTTTTGAAGGTCTTGTTCTTGTCTCGGACAAAGAGGACCCAGGATTTTATTTTAAGATCAAGATCAAGATTTTCACAGTCAAGATCACAACTGCGGGGATAGCATTAAATTGTCTGTAAATCATTACTGTGATTGGATGTAAAACGTCCCACTTAAAATGCAACCAATGACTTATTATGATAGAGTTCCTCGTTGCTTTGAAGATCATAAAACAACAATTATCATAACTGTAGTTACACAATAATTTAAACTACCAATCAGTGCAGTAAAACCGTTCATATTTGCTCCACCTCAGTCAGATAAAATATTAAAATGCTGCTTGTACATGAATGCATCAATAAAAACAAAACATTATAATATATGTAAGGGATAATGTGCAGCGAGCCGGTCATTGCTGTGAAATAAACTCCGACAGGGCGATGCGGCTGAAGGGGTTTATTTCACAACAATGAATTATAAGGAAATAACAGACTGTAGAACGCGGTGATTGACCAATCAGAATCGAGTATTCAACAAAGACATGTAATAATTATTGATAATGCAACATTTTGAAATAAAGACAATGCTACGTGACACATTGTTTTAGCAATTTAATGAGGAATGCATCTGTGCAGTCATGACATGTGCCATACAACGTCTGCTCCTGTCAACTAAAGCATGATCAACATGTTTCTGCTTCTGTTTAGGAACTCACAGCATTTGGTGAAAATATTGGTTAAAGGATTGCGCGAAACAGACATTTGTTTTTTTTCTTCCTTATCAAACCCAAGGAGGGTGAAAAAAGGAAATGTCACGCATCATCAACGCGTCATATCTTTGGGGTAGAAGCTGATAGTTCGGTCAGAGATTCTAGTGTGTTATGCTACTAGTATCCTGGAGTCTGCAGCAGAGATGAGCTGTTACAGAGATCCGGTAAGATCACTTCTTTCTAACTCCACACCTCCAGATTTCTTTCATTTTCAAACTTGAGGTCTTCAGCCCCAACAGATGCTGACTGTAGTGATATCACTTGGGTACGTTTTGATGTGTAAAGTTGGTGGACTTCCTCTTTAATGTTAAGCCAAATGCAGACCACAACACGTTGCATCATCACTGCTGGAAATAAAGAAGAACAATTGCAGCTTTCAAGAGGAGTAGGGCAATAGAAACATACAGTAGACGTTCATTTCTTGCAGGTCTTGTGGTCCGATGTGATCTCATCCCTACTCGTTAGATTTTGCCTCTTCTGCAAAAATAAGTTAACGGTAAAAAAAAATGGTGTCAGTTTTGGTCTTGTCTTGGAATCGACCGCATTTTTACTCGGTCTTGTCTCGGACAAAGAGGACTCAGGATTTTATTTAAAGACCGGTCAAGATCACAACTGCGGGGTTATCACTAAATTGTCTGTGCATCATTACTGTGATTGGATGTAAAACTTCCCACTTAAAATGCAACCAATAACTTTTGTCATTTCTAATTTGAAATTTCTGTTAACGGCTGTCACCCCTCCCCGCCCCGCTACACACACTCCAAGAAAGTGTCAAAGTGGGAGACAAGAGAAGAAGCTACAGCTGTCTGGGAGGAGATTTCAGCCAAATCTTTGGTAACAAAATGTGGTATTGGTCTTGTCTTGGTCTCGAAACACTGGTCTTGGTCATGACTTGGTTGGTTTAGAAGGTCTTGACTACAACACTGGTTGTCAGTAAAATCACTCCACTTCACACGGGACATGAACGCGGTCGTTTGAGTAAAAGTCCTGTGTTCATCATCCCTCCTACTCACCCTATAGCGGACTTCTCGTTCTTAAATACTACGTCCGTTGCTCTGCATCTAATAATGATGCGGATGGGTTTACATTAGAGTTAGTTGAAAGTCCGGTGTGTTTCATACAAACGCAATAGGGTCAATTGTGCGTCAGTATCAAGACCCCGAGGGCCATTGCCCAAGCATTTGTATTTGACGCCTGCTAGAGCTGGTATCCCCTTTGTGAAATGCAGTATTGCAGTTCTCAGGCTGGTGTAATTTAATAATAACTGAGTGTAGCATGATGAATTGTAGAATAATTAGTTCCAAAGAGCAGGCTTTTCTGAACAAAACCAGCCTTTCATGCAGCAGCTCTGGAGGTGAAGTCATAGGATTAAGAAATGTGTAACGCTAGGCGGGTGATTGTTACCCAATGGTCGGTCACAGAGAGCACTGCCCTGATTCTGTCAACTGCAGTGTTGTTGCAGTCAAAAGTTTACTTTAAGGACCAATGCATGTTTTGTCCTGTGTACTAAACACCACATTCAGGTCTATGTCACAATTAACCCTCTGAGACCCACAAACTTTACTGTCTTTCAGAGGCTGTAGCAGGCTCAGTTTTAGAGGTAGGAATGTACAAATATCATATGAAACTACAGAACCTAAGGAATCCATTGGTACCAACCATGTCATGCTAGCATGTCAGGAAGGAGGCTAAATAACACTCCAAAGTTTTGAAGAGGAAAAACCTGGCATGGCGATTTTCAAAGGGGTCCCTTGACCTCTGACCTCTAGATATGTGAATGAAAATGGGTTCTATGGGTACCCACGAGTCTCCCCTTTAAAGACATGCCCACTTTATGATAACCGCATGCAGTTTGGGGCAAGTCATAGTCTAGTCAGCACACTGACACACTGACAGCTGTTGGTGCCTGTTGTGCTGCAATTTGCCATATTATGAATTGAGCATATTTTTTATGCTAAATGCAGTACCTGTGAGGGTTTCTGGACAATATTTGTCATTGCTTTGTGTTGTTAATTGATTTCCAATTGATAAATATATACATACATTTGCATAAAGCAAGCATAAAGTAAATACAATCTATTTACTTTAAGTAGATAAAGTCTGTAGGACAATAAAGTAGTTTGAGCAGTTTACCAGTAAATGTTGTGCTGGTAGTCACAGTACTGACACTGGAGCGTGTTCCATGACGAACACACAACGGCGTTGCACGTCGTCAGTAGGGGCAGCTGGTTAAGTCAGCATTGATGCAGACTCGCCGTTGGAGGGTTTTATAACCCACTTCCACTCCCCGCTCATTGGTTTGGGATGGCACTTAATATGGCGGACCCTCCACGTGCATGTGCAAACGAAGTGGAAGTGGGTACGGAGAGGGTGGTTTGGATTTTTATGTGCCATTCGATCCTGTGATTCTTGCGTGATTTTGTTCCAACTGCAGTGCAAGGTTAGGACACAAACCCCATGATGCCAACGAAGCACTTTGTTTGAAGCACATGAGGTCCATACATTTCTATTATAAGTTATCTGATGAAAAAACCTCAATGCTGCTTTTTATGCATGTTTTAAGATAAAATCAGTCAGCTGTTCCTAAACAGTGAAGGTCTGAATAATGAAGCTTATGATAATCACATGCAGTTTTTGAATGCAGTATAAATGTGTAATTTTCACCTATTCTAAAAATGATGTATTTGAATATTTCTGCATACTGGGGTCCTTAAACAGTCTTAGAATTGCATAAATTGGGTATCACTGTAAAGGTGAGACTTGTTGATCCAATGAGCCTGCATTGTAGCCTCAACTGTATTCATGTGTGATGATGTTAGTCCCCATAGTAGCTAGTAGTATAGGGGGAGATAGTTGACCTGCTATCTCCCCCTAAAGACTCCCTGTACCCCCCTAGAAAGGAAAAACAAACAGGTCTATCGTGGGTCACAGAGGGTTAACTACAAAACAAACCATTCTGGTGTGTTTTCGACCTCTGACCTCCCCGTTTCCTACTTTATCCTGCTCTAATCTCCTCTACTCTCCTTTCTTTTTTATCCCCCCACTTCTTCACTTCGCCTTTCTCTAGGTTGTTCTTGTACTCCACAAAGAAACGTCCTCTCTACTTGGTTTCCTTTTCTTTTCCCGCTTCGCACCTTCCCTTTCTTCATCTACTCTCCTCCACTTCACTCTATTGTTCTCTCTTTTTCTTTCTTCCATCATCCTCCTCTCTCCTTTACTTTTCACCCCTCCCCTCCTCTCTCCTCTGCTCCTCTCCTCTCCTCTCCTCTACTTCTCTGTCTCCTCTCCTCTCCTCTCCTCTACTTCTCTGTCTCCTCTCCTCTTCTCTCCTCTGTCTTTGTAAATTCACTTAGAGTTAATTGCTTCCAGCAGGCTTTTCTCTCAGTGTGTCACGCTGCTCTCCGTCATGTGATGACACTGTGTGGGCTTGTTATCGGGGGGCCTGTGGGCAGCTGCCGGGTGGAGGAGAGGCCTGGTGGCACACCGCACGTGAACTGGCTCGACCACTTTGACGTAGACTTTCATGGACCCTGTGTGACCACGCTTGCTGCTATATGGCCATGAGATCCTCTGCAGTGTAGAGAGAGAAACCCTTCTGCTGCTTTGCTGTTTGGGAGTGGATGACAGATCTTTCTTAAATGGCGGAGGAGGTTTTAATTCCATCGTCTGGGAAAATCACATCGGTAAGTTCAGACTGACTCTAAGAATCAGGTCAGATCAGGAGCCGGGGCCGTCAGCTGACTGATCCCCTATTGTTTTAGACATAGAGTCCCAGCAGCTAATAGCATTTACTACCTACTTTCAAACTTTAACACTCCCATGCTTGGGTTATAGAGGATCAGTAGCTGCACTCAGTAGGGTATTAAGAGATACCGATATTTGATACCAAACCTTAAAATCATAACATTTACTATGACAAACAAAACCTACACTGTAAAAACTGTTATGAGTCAACAGTCTTGAATACTTTTTGTTGTTGTTGGGTGAACTCACTGATATTTTGAGTTGGAGCAGAGTGAATAATATACAGTAGGCTTCAGGACAGCCTGCATGAAAACTTTGCACTGCACTTTGAACCAACTTCAAATCAACATGTGAATTATAATAATCCGACTTGATTCAATTTCGAAACTTGCTATGAAAATGAAGTGTAACTTTAATAATCTTCAATATTTGTTTTACCAGCTCTTCTTTTCTGTGTATTGTGTCATATCTGCTTTGAGTAATTAGTCACCACAATTCACTTTGCTTTCATAATGTTAACAAGGACTCGTTTATTTTATGTTAGATAACCGAATACACAGGCTCATTCATAATCAAAGATGGACTATCAGGCTTCAGGGGGAGTTGTGTGTGTTTTGAGATTGATCATTCTTACTGAGTGTGTCAGTGTTACAACTATTACATTACTTATCTTGTTTTGGCCTCATTTTAACAATGCTATAACTATGACAGCATTAAGAGTACATTCCAATAGCATATAGACACTTGTTGCATAATATATCACAGACAAGATGATATTCACAAGTGTGCATGTGTGTGGTGACAGAATGAGAGGAGTGAGTGCATCTGAACATTAGTGTTTGAGTCACTGACCTGTGTGAAATCTGCTTCCATTTAGGCACTGATCGCCCTTTTGTTTATTTGTCAAAGTTAAATATAGTGCATATAACCCATCAGATCTTTCTTCTTCAAATAAATCTCATCCATCATATTGAAAAATCATGCTAAGGTTCCCATAATAGACTGTACACACAGGGCCAGTGGTAACAATGTAAAATACATTTTGCATATTATAATGTGTTCCTAATGACTTAATATCATTGTATTCTGTTTTTAATTAGTGCTTTTTAAAGGACCAGTGTGTAATAATTAGGGGTAGCTATTGGCAGAAATGGAATATAATATTCAGAATTATGTTTTCTTTAGTGTATAATCACCTGATGATAATAATTGTTGTGTTTTCGTTACCTTAGAATGAGCCGTATATCTACATAAGGAGCAAGTCCTCTCCACGGAGTCCGCCATGTTTCAGCTGTGCCCCTAATCAAACATTGTTAACTTTTACTGCTTGGGTCAGAGTCGATAACGTTACTCGCTCCTGTCGCCGCCGCTCTCTCTCTCTTGCTTCACCACTCACTTCCCAGGTACACACTGATCTGAATGACCTACAACTGGCTCCAGAGAGGTCCATTAGCATTTTCACACTCTCCAACACGCTTGGCACACGCGAGAGGCTTCAGTTGGTTGCAATCACCTCACCTCACTGCTAGATATACTGCCAGATCCTACAGTACACACTGGACCTTTAAATCATAGTTTTAAATACCAATGCATTGGGGTCCTCAGGGACCCCAGTGGGTAGTCCTTGTATGTTAACATAGCCTATTGGTAGGATGAGGGTTAACCCAAACGTTGACTTATTTGTCAAGTGAATCTTTTCCTAAACCTAACTGAGTGGTTTCCTGTGAAAAGACTGTATGCATGTAACGAGTGGAGATTGACACATATTGCTGGATATTCTTAGGAAAACAAAGGTAAAATGAGGACTAACACGTTGAATTGAATGAGCTGTCATCTGTTAGTTAGGTAGGATCATTAACATCTGCAGCTTTACTATTACATTAAATGTTAGAAAACTGTATAATATATGTTAATGTGAAGTATGATGACTATCTTCCTTTAGGGCATGTTAAAATGCTAGCACAGAGTACCTTCATACTGTATGTGTATGCTAGCATAATAGTATATAGCATGCTGTCATTCAACAGTGTTGCATAAATATACCTGAAGACTCTGCTATTATTCAAATGTGTGTGCTACAACATTAGCTCTAACATTAGTACCACCCAGCAGTGTGTGTTCAGTGTTAGCATGGAGATGAGCTACTGAGCAACAGTATTTTAAAGTGGATCGGGGTTCATTTTGATATATATATATCTATATATCTATATATATAGATATATATATATAGATATATATATATATACACTCACCGGCCACTTTATTAGGCACACCTGTTCAATTGCTTGTTAACACAAATAGCTAATCAGCCAATCACATGGCAGTAACTCAATGCATTTAGGCATCTAGACGTGGTGAAGACGACTTGCTGAAGTTCAAACCGAGCATCAGAACGGGGAAGAAAGGGGATTAAGTGACTTTGAACGTGGCATGGTTGTTGGTGCCAGACGGGCTGGTCTGAGTATTTCAAAAAACTGCTGATCTACTGGGATTTTCACGCACAACCATCTCTAGGGTTTACAGAGAATGGTCCGAACAAGAGAAAATGTCCAGTGAGCGGCAGTTGTGTGGACAGAAATGCCTTGTTGATGTCAGAGGTCAGAGGAGAATGGACAGAGTGGTTTGAGATGATAGAAAGGCAACAGTAACTCAAATAACCACTCGTTACAACCAAGGTATGCAGAATACCATCTCTGAACGCACAACACGTCCAACCTTGAAGCAGATGGGCTACAGCAGCAGAAGACCACCCGGTACTAGCACCGGCCACTTTATTAGGTACACCTTGTACCTAATAAAGTGGCCGGTGGGTGTATATTTTTAATCACTTTTATAGCTATCATTCACATCTTTTTCCCAATACAGGCTTTTTCCCTCCTCATAGTTTCTACCGATACATTTTAAAGTATAGTTGGATATTTGCTTTTTGACCAGATGCTGGTCACGCTGTTAGGAGAAGGCTGTGTTTTTGCCTCTCAGCTCCCTCTGAATTGGCAGCCAGCCATGCCCTTTGGTTTGGTTGAAGTAGGGAATGTGAACAATGCAAACAAGACATTTTTTGAGCAAATGAAGAGCTTCATTATTCAGACCTTCACTGTTTAGGAACAGCTGACATTTTATCTTAAAACATGCATAAAAAGCAGCATTGAGGTTTTTTCGTCATATAACTTATAATAGAAATGTATGGACCTCATGTGCTTCAAACAAAGTGCTTTGTTGGCATCATGGGGTTTATGTCTTAACCTTGCACTGCAGCTGGAACAAGATCATGCAAGAATCACAGGATCGAATGGCACACAAAAATCCAAACCACCCTCTCCGTACCCACTTCCACTCTGTTTGCACGTTCGCGTGGAGGGTCCGCCATATTAAGTGCCATCCCAAACCAATGAGCGGGGAGTGGAAGTGGGTTATAAAACCCTCCAACGGCGAGTCTGCATTGATGTCAACTTAACCAGCTGCCCTTACTGACGATGTGCAACGCCGTTGTGTGTTCGTCATGGAACATGCTCCAATGTCAGTTCTCTGTGACCAGTACAACATTTACTGATAAACTGCTCAAACTAAGATAGACATTTCATTTATTCTACTTTATTGTCATACAGACTTTATCTACTTAAAGTAAATAGATTGTATTTACTCTATGCTTGCTTTATGCAAATGTATGTATATATGTATCAATTGGAAATCAATTATCAACACAAAACAAAGACAAATATTGTCCAGAAACCCTCACAGATACTGTATTTAGCATAAAAAAATGCTAAAATCATAACATGACAAACTGCAACCCAACAGGCAACAACAGCTGTCAGTGTGCTGACTTGACTATGACTTGCCCCAAACTGCATGTGATTATCATAAAGTGGGCATGTCAGTAAAGGGGAGACTCGTGGGTACCCATAGAACCCATTTTCATTCATATATCTTGAGGTCAGAGGTCAAGGGACCCCTTTGAAAATGACCATGCCAGTTTTTCCTCGCCAAAATTTAGCACAAGTTTGGGGTATTATTTTGCCTCCTTGGCAACAAGCTATGACATGATACCAATGGATTCCTTTGGTTTTTCTAGTTTCGTATGATGCCAGTATCTTCACTCTAGCTTTCAAACTAAGTCCGCTACAACCTAAAAATGGCCAAGTCACCTAAGATATTGCATAAGTTAGAAAAGTATTTCTGATGCTGATATTTATTTATGGTTAGAGGGAAGTTCATTCCAAAGTGGCCTCTGTATTTATATCCTAAACATTAAATAAGGGTGCTTCATTCAGCTGTGAATGTGACTACAAACAGAGTTCACTTCAGGGAGAGTGTAGAGGCCGGACTGGATTTGAGCTATAAATACATTTTGTCAGGCTCCAGAGGCCTGTACTACGAGGCGAGTTCAACATACCCAGGGTATCTTCTCGTTATCTGGCTTCACTAACCCTAAAAAACGAGATCCCGCTAAGTGGTCCTACGAAGGTGGCTATCAACTCGGTAAATCCACCCAGAGTTTCTCAGTCTGGCTGTGAGCGCGTTCACGTGAACGGGGCGGTGTATGCAGTTTATGACCAATTACAAACATGGACAAGTCCACAGACAGGCAGAGCGGCACATTTAAAGGGACTGTTTGTAACTTCTTACACGTATAAATCAATCCGTGTCGGTGTCCCATGCGCGCTCGCGTGTGGCTACGCTAAGTTATATCTAGTGAAGCCCGTCTTGCAAAACAGTGTTGGCCGCGGTCGGAGGACGTGGGGGACACCGTAGCTTTGGTCTCCAGGGGCAGAGTCTCTGCTGTACTGTGCTCCTCTGCCTGCTTGCCTTCACTCACACCGCGCTCGTTCTCGCTCTTTCACTACACCTCTACAAGTGCATGCGCGCGCACTACACACTGCAGAAGAGTTAGTAGGTCTGAGAATATCTAGTGAATGTACGGTGGACGTTTGTGCAGAAATAAATGCTCCAGCTCCTCCAGACCAACAAAGGTTTCTCGTGTCTTGTGAAGTGACGGGGCTCCTCAGCAAGTTACGTTAGCGTCTCCCCTGTTCCCTCCGGCCGCGGTCGTGAGGCTGAAGCAGGAAAAGCCAACACTAGGAAGGTCTACAGGTACAGAGCAGGAGGAAGAGGAGGAGAGAAAGAGAGAGAGGAGTGTGGTACGCAGAAACAAAGCAGCATGTAAAATTATGGTATTCAGGAAATTATAAGGTTTAGTATAATTATATTGAATAATTTAAGTGATATATGTGCACACGTACTAAACATAGGTCAAAACAGCTAAAGCTAAATTTGGCTGAATTATAAAAGGCAGAAGTGGTAAAAACAAAGAGCCGTTTGGGAGCCGAAAGAGCCGGCTCTTCTTGGTGAGCTGAGCCAAATGATCCGGCTCACTAAAAAGAGCCGGAATTCCCATCACTAATTGGTCATTTTAAAGCTGTGCCTGTTTTTAGCCTGGATTAAGACTTAAACTTCATCATATGTAATATTATCATACAATCACCGCACTGAGCTCTGATTGGTCAGTAGGCGGAGCTTTTATACGAGTTGATCTCTTATCTGGAACATAACCACCTCTGGAGCAGGACAACGGACAGATCAGCGTCCTCTAGGGAGTTACTGCAGCTACAGGTGTGGCTCAGGTGTGTGAGGGACCTGAGAGCCGGTGAGACCACAGTGAGAGGAGACAATGGCGGCTCCTGAACAGGTTAGAGTAGATGCTGCAATAGCATCAGTTACATCAGAACTGGAGAGTATTTCTTCATTAACTGGAGACTACTGTGTGTTTTCACCTTCAGTTACTTTCTCTTTCATTACTTTGATTGACAGGTGGTTCATCCAATCACCTGCCAAGTGTTTATTGAAAGTATTTTTTATTAGCCTGCATTAAAATACCACATTTTAATGCAGGCTAATGAAAAGAAGTACTTAACTGAATGCATATTGCCATTCAGTTAAGTACTGTTATTATTTTAACATTGTGACCATCATTTTTTATTTTTGTAATTATTCATGTGATAGTTATTGTTATGGTTATATTGTGTTTATGAAGACTGCTGTTCATATTGTTGTTAGAGGTTTGATGAATCTGTTATTATTGCAGTTGTTTGGATGATGATGAGAAATGTCTGATGAAGTTCACTGGACCAATAACTATAGAGTGTACTGTAACAACAGGGAGAGGATACCACAATGCTTTTTGACCTTTTATTTTGCTGGGATCACTTGTCTGCTGGGAGAGAAATAAATAGCAATGATTAATACTTTGTGTTACAGACATGCTGACAGTGTACATTGAAACTATCACTTTCTTCTCTTTCTAATTCGTTTGTTTTTTTTAAGTTTGTGTTGTACAGACATCTGTACAACACATATCAGTTAAGGACTAAATAAGTATTTCCACAAGATTGATTGATTTACATCCAGCCTTCTTTCTTTCCCTACCTACATATGCTGTATATATAATGCACACACTCATCACATCAGCATTGATTCATTTAAAAAGAGTTGACATTTAAAATCACAAAACATCCTGCAGGACTTGGACCTAAATATGGAGATAAAAAGAAAGACATTGAGGAAAGTAGAAAGAGGAGTCAGTGATAGTTGGCTATGCCAATGTGAATCGTATAAAGACAGGAGGCACTGACTAGAAAAGGTCAAGCATCGATTTTTCTGTTATTTTGGATTTCTTAATTCTGCTTTTGTGAAACTGGTTAGCTGCATCTAACAGTTTTTGTATAACCTTCTGAAACAGACAATCCAGAAATCACGCCCACTTCACACAGTGATTGGTGAGGTGTGTGTGGAAGTAGAAGTAGGCATTTGAAACTTCTCTCCCAAGCTCTGTTTCTTCTTTTTTTAACTACTACTGTCACTTTTCATGTGACCAACCGAGAGCAACACAATGAATCTTCCAGGAGAAACTGTCTGAATGTGCTTTCATCTCTGTTTATATGATTCATCATGCCTCGCCCCTCTCTCTGACTTGGACACACTTTTTGTGCAACATTTCTGGTTTGGTTATTCAGAACAGCTAGAAACACACTTGCCTTTAGACGTGCAGCCGGCCAGCACTTTGTGCAAACTAGTTTGTTTCAAGCGTATGCCGATCTTAAAGGTCCCAACACCCTTATTACTACTACTCAACTCCCCACCATTCTCTGGATGAAACTTCCTTTACACATCTCTCTCTCTCTCTCTCTCCTGCTGTCTGCAGCAACTGACCGGCTCTTTGTTGGCGGTGGCATTCCTCACCTCCTTCGGGAGCTCCATGCTTTATGGCTACAATCTGGCAGTGGTCAACTCTCCTGCTGTGGTAAGATGCACACACACACACACACACACACACACACACACACACACACACACACACACTTTGACCCTTGGCTGGATTATCAACCTGGCACAGTGGGCTACTGTTGGGGGGTCCAAGCACCCCAAAAATCACAGATTTCTAGTATATTAAGTAATTTTTGCTAATTTAATTTATTGCATTTATTAGGAATTATTAAAGTACAATATCAAATCAAACGGACCAGTGAGCAGTTTTAGCTCATCTGTAGAACAGCCGTGTGCTCACCTACATACTCCTGAATAAATGGATGCAGAAGATCGCATGAAGATCCGGAAAATTTTATACTCAAAAGTCCAACTTTTTTTACTTCCTATCATTGAAATTAACAGCGCCCCGTTTCCATTGCTGTTCCCATTTTTTTTATGCATCCACGGTCTATGCTTATTGTCTGCGTGTGTTTACTTTATGTCCGACAAAGTGTCGTTGTATATGCTTGATGGACACAGACAGGGTGTGTGAGTAGTTGACGGAGAGAGTGTGTGTGTTTGTGTGTGTGTGATGAGATGCTTGTTGTCATGAATGTGAACTGCATGACATCCAGGACTTTAAGGAATGCAGCTTCTGGCCCAGTCAGTAAGGATGAGATGTAGCTGCTACCTAGAGAGAGAACTGAAGTTTTAAAACTGACTCTGAGATTTCTCTCAAGCAGACGTTCAACTAGCTGTTCAACTCAACTTCAGCGATGTAATCGTTACTTTTAAAGTATAATATAAGCTATTGAGTTCATTTACAATATCTCCTTTCCTGTTCAGTGGAAAATGACAGGAGAATAGAATCACACATATTGCACATTTTCACTTACACAAACAGACAGAAACGTGCTGGAAGTAGATCTGAGATCTCTGCTGTCTGAAAACGTCTACAGCCTTCAGCCCTCCCTGTCATCTTATAGTTACAGCCGTGTCTGAATTAGCCACTCAACAAGCTCCCTCTGTCAAGCTGCAGATGTTTAACCCACAACGGCCTTGGATTTATGGGAAATAGTGCTCGTTGAAAGCTGCTAGAAACTATTGTTATAATTCAACAAAATGAGACTTATTTTGATCGTTTTCTATTTCTGTTTTTGGAAGCAGACTACCAATCTAATTAAGTTATGTACCTCTCTTTCTCATCCTACTATTTCTGAACTAAACTATAATATGCCTGGTGATACTTTACCGTAGAATAAAAGAGGCCTCCTGAGGTCTTTGTCTTCAAAATCAGGCTTTCAACTGAGAGCGAGTCACATGAATAAAAGCTTCCAGTTGAGTAACGGCATGTGTCTTCCTCCTGCAGTCGGGGGAATTGACGCTGGTCCATCAACTCGTGCCATCACATGGTAAATTGATTAGGAGGCTGAGGTCAAAAAGAGATTTGAGGATTTGATTAGACAGAGAGCTGAAAATGTGTGAGTGAAAAAAGAGAAAGAGAAAGAGTGTGTGTATGTAGTTGTCTTGTGAAACCAGAATATCTTGGCCACATGATTCACAAATACAAGATTTCCTCTCTTATCAGGAAGGAATGCTCTTTGATTGGCTCAGAGAGGTGGGATCGATCATATCCTGTTTTCATCCAGTGATCATTTCCTCAACAAAAAACTGACGAAGAATTTTTTTTCGATGGCTTTTTTCTTTCACAATGAAAACGTGATTAAAAACTAGATAAAAAGTAACCACTGAAAATGATAACTATGCTTAAATGATATTACATCAATGAATAATAACTAAATGTTAATGTGAAAGTGGACAAATGAACTGATTGCTGTTTTAATGCAAAGTCATATTCAGAATCACACACTGTAGCTCCGGATGGGTTAAACAGTTTCCCCCACTACTCACTTTAGCTGTTTGAATTACTGTTAATAAGAAGCATCTTACATTCAGTAACGTTCTTTCTCTGTCAGTAATGTTATCTGACTCTCCCAGTTTGTAAATGAAACAGGGACATGGTCGCTAATAATGATGAAGTGGACCTTTGAGTCTGAAATATTATATATAATTGAATTGCTGGTGAGGAAGAAGTCAATTTGTGAATTGTATGAGAAACATATTTTCTCCTAGATTACATTTGTTTTTGACGTATCACAAATACCTTTCTAATCATAGTTCGGGAACATCCACAATAGAGTTGTTCCGATACCGATAACAGTATCACACATGCGTCACATACTGCTGACTGTTTTAATTAACCCGGAAAAAAATCCACTTGTTTAACCGGATATCTTCTTTGCGGCTCCAAAACAGTAGCCTTCACTGTGCTGTCGCATTGGATGTATCATGGCCACCACTGGCAACTACTGTTTTAGAGCAGCGAAGAAGAACTGATTGCAGGTAGTTTGTCACGTGACGATAGCAAACTACAACAGTGTTAGTGGAGAGTGTAACGGTAGTCACAGCGAGGAAAATGTAAACTATTTTTTTAACATGCTGGTATTGGATCGGTACTCGGTATCAGCCGAAAATGTCATTGGAACATCTCTGATCTGCATAGGAGTTCGGGGTAGATGGGTGGGTCAACACAGGACCTGCACCCAGGAAACTTCTGTTTGTGGTCCGTTTGAAACTCAAAGTCAACGTTGACTTATTTGAATTCACGTCTGTAACTTCAATGACTTAACAGACATACTTATTTTAAGGCAAGCCATGATGTTTTCTTAAACATAACCACGTTAACCATGTGTTTCTGTCCAGTCACGGCACAAAGTGTCTGGCACTATTTCAGAAAGTTAAAAAAATATATATTAACCTACATTTCTGCCACCTCTACTGACCTTTCGTACTTCCTGTTTCTACTATCCCGTCATCTCTCAGTACATAAAGGACTTCTACAACAAGACAGTGCAGCGTCGTTATGGAACAGGACTCAGTGCGGAGACGCTCACCCTCATGTACTCTCTCACTGTGTCTGTCTTTGCCATCGGAGGTCTGCTGGGCTCCGTCATCGTGGGCGTGTTGGTCTCTCGCTTCGGCAGGTAGGACTCTAGATTCTAGACCAGTTCTACAACAGTAAATGTTGGTTTCTTTTAACCAAGACCACAATATTTTTCCCAAATTAAGCCACCTAAATGCTGTGTTGTTTCAATGTTGTCAAGTTTGTTATGATGCCCTGGGGATGAGAGCGAGCCATTATTAACTCAATATTAATCGCTGATAGAAATGGGGGAGCGTTGTGACGTAGTTTAAAGAGCTAGAAAACACACACATAGGGCAGGTGGGATGGATGGTGTAGATCAAACGCAGGGCTTTCAACAGGAGACTGCAGTTCGTGTCCCGTGTTCACAACGTTCAGTTTCATTTTCACTTTACAAACGGAATTTTAAGCCCAACCATGATGTGTTTTTTCCAAAACCTAACTTAGTGGTTTTGTTGCCTAAACCTAAGCAAATGTTTTTGTTTAATTCACAAACTTAAGCACGTGTTTACTGCGATTGTAAAGTGATGCCAAGAGGTCTGAGAAAGCGACAGTATGTGACGAGTAGGGATGACAATGTGTTGGTTGTAGACTGCTTTTGTAGAACAAGTAGAGTTTGACATCAAGCAGGGAATGTTTATCCTCAGAAGCCCTCAGAGCTGTATTTGGATGTTGGCTCTGCTCTGTCCTGTCACCTTTACCCAATAACCCCCGTAGACAGCCCAGCCATGAGAGTGGATGGTGGCCAATTGGCAATGCCAGCCTGAGAGACACTCGGCAGCATCTGGTGCTGCCACCAACATGAACACCTGAATGCTCACCGCTATCACACAGTTACAGCAAGGAAACATAAACAATACTCTGTTTCTGAATGAAAATGACACTGATAAACACGGTCCAGTATATGTAGTGTTTCATATCCAAAAGAGAAATAGATTGGATAACACAAGTTTAGGAATTAAGGCCCTCAGAGACAGAAACACCCTTACTCTGGCACAAAAGGCACCAGATCAGGGCCTTCTATCAATCATGGCTCTGTCCTCTGCATTCAAAGCTGTTGATAGCCTCCTCCCCCGGTGCCCTGTTGTCCTTCACAGTGTCGCCTCGTCCCCTCTGCCCTTCAGAAGTGTGCTAGTCCTCAAAGTGCAGAGGAAAGTTCTTTTATATTCACTGCAAATCAGCCGAGAGCTCCATTCATCTCCACTATTTCACAGAACTTCAGTGGGCATTTACATGCAAATTAAAAGCAGGGGATTTATAATCCCATTTACAGGCTGATCAGTTTCTTCACACAGCAGTGTTTTATGGGTAATCATGACCAACCTTGTGAGCTGTGTTTGCGTTTTATGGCTAATCAGGACTTATACAGGCATACATGTCTATCATTATGACAGTGTGTATATCAGGCGAGGGGGTTACTGCCGTCGGCCGTACACTGCTGCTGTCCTCACTGTTTCATAAACCTCTGGGTCATATGCTTTTATGTATATTCATAATGTTTGTGTGTGTGTGTGTGTGTGTGCACTTTCAGGAAAGGCACGGTGGTAAAGACGACGGTGCTGGTGTTTATTGCTGGCACACTCATGGGCTTCAGCAGGATTTGTGGTTCACCTGAGATGATCATCGTGGGCCGCTTCATCACAGGAATTCATTCAGGTACACACACTTATATACACAAACCTCTGCATCCACTGCACACTCAGTTGCATCTATTTAGTGCTGTATACAATTTGGTATGTACACTATACGGCCAAATGTATGTGGACACCCCTGTTCCAGTTTTGGGAAGTCCATTTCCTGTTTCAACATGACTCAAAGTCAGCTCCATAAAGAAACGCTTTTCCAGTTTGGTGTGAAAGACCCTGAACTCAACCCCGTCCAACACCTTTGGGATGAACTGGAACTCTGACTGTGAGCCAGACCTGATCACCCAACATCAGTGATGGACCTCATTGACTTGAGTTTGCAGGACTGCATCCAACCATGTGTTATTTGGTAACGTTCAGGCATCCACATGCTTTGTTCGAGTGTCCACATAAATTTGTCTATGTAGTGTCGGCCTCTCTATTGGCTCTGTTTGCTCAGATACTCCATATTTTTTACCCTATACTTATTAGAATTATACCATGAAGTCTTTACAGAACATTTATTTTAAATCAGTGCATTGTTACATATATCTTCTTCTCTGCTTTCTTTACTGCAGGCATCTCTCTAAGTGTAGTGCCGATGTACCTGGGTGAGATAGCACCTAAGAACCTGCGAGGCTTCCTGGGTCTCGTGCCGAGTATCTTCATTGGCACCGGAGTCTTCGTCGCCCAAATCCTCGGCCTACATGAGCTTCTAGGAAAGGTAGCCAACGCTGCTTTCTAACACACAGTGTGTGGAAAGGATTGCTGAAAAAAAAAATCATAATGGGGCTCTAGATCAGTTCATGAGATATCCATCATATAACTTACCAGATGAGAGTCTGATTCTCGGCATGTGTGTAAGTATGACTGCGTTGTAACTGTTACAGGAGGAGCACTGGCCCCTCTTTCTTTCAGTGGTGGTGGTACCCACCTTCATCCAGTTAATGCTGTTGCCATGGTTCCCAGAGAGCCCCAGGTACCTGCTGATGGAGAAGCACAACGTCCATGCCACCATCACAGGTCAGTGTTGTGCCACTGCTGCACATCAACAAGGAGGTGCTTTACAGAAAGAAGAGAACACTGTGTTTTGCCAACAGCTTTGGTCAAGAGTTAGAGTAATAATAAACCAATAAAAATGATTTGTTTTTTCACAGTTGAGTAGTAATACATTTTAAGAAATCTATTCTTTTATTGCACTATGGCAGCCTTGAATCGTGTCTACCTTCACAAAGATATTACTAATAAAAGAGAGATACTTTCCAATCAGCTGGTATAGCTGTAATGACTCATGTTATTCAGATGTGCTCTTGTATCTTTCCATGATGTGCTGTGACCATGCTGCTTCCTGTCCCCCGTCTCTCAGCCCTGAAGTGGTACAGAGCCAAGTGTAACATCCAGGCTGAGATTGAGGAGATGCAGGAAGAGCAGCGCTCTCTGTCGTCGGTGGATACGCTGTCGGTGTATAAACTGTTCCTGGACGACACGGTCCGCTGGCAGGTGCTCAGCGTGATGGTCATCAACATCGGCATGCAGCTGTCCGGCATCGATGCTGTAAGGACTCTTTGATAACTGAGTAATGTATACATAGAAGAAGAGGGAGTCGGCATGCCATGCTGTATGCGACAATGGGCCTCATGAAGCAACATAAATAACATCTTAAATTTCTCTTATATTTTCTCTTAATTTTTTGGTGAGAGAAAAAATAAGAGACGTCAACTCCAGATGCATCTAACGTTCTTACCCATTCAAATCTGCTCTTACCCAAGTGTGCTGAATGATGTATCCCACTTGATCATAAATTGGAGGTGTGTGGCCGATTGATTATTATTACCATAGGTAACGCCTCCCAAACACTATAGGGCAGGTGTTGTGTCGTGTGAAAATACTCTGGCACATGCCCAAGAAGCTGTAAGAAGAACAAGAAAGAAAGAAAGACTGAAAGAAAGAAAGAAAGAAAGAACAGGAAAATCAAAAAACATTGAAAAGCAGAATGTAAGCCACGCAATGTAAAATAGTGAAATTGAATACCAATGGTTTTTATAATCTTAATTTGGATCAATGGACCGATTTCTTTAGCCCACAAATTTGATAACCCAATTATTATAATTAGTCTACAACACATAATAATCTAAATTTGGTTATGTGATGTTCATGTGTTTTTTTATGTTCCTCAAATCTAAAACCTATGATTCCTCGCGTTGGACAAACAATTTGCGGACTGAGAAAAAAAAGATGTTTTTTCTTGGTAAGAGTGCTCTCGACCACTCGTTAAATGTTCTCTTACCTAAGAGAAGAGCAAGAATAAGAAAACATGGGTACAAACAAAATAAGAACAAATCATGGATAAGAACAAAAATAAGAGAAAATGTGTTCATATATCGCTTCCTATGAGGCCCATTGTCTTTTTTGATATTACTAAATACTATTTATAATAAGTCCAAAATGTTCAAATGTTCACCACGGTTTAGGTGATTCCCCACGGTGGAAATTCCCTAAACTCTTTAGATGTCCAAGCACAGAAGTATGGGCATCTTTGGGCAATGGGAAGGTATCAAGTCGTTCCAAGCAAAAAGCTTAAGTCCAAGTGAAGTCACCAGTCATTGGTTGAATCTTTTTCGATTTTTTCATACCAAGTCTAAACATTTATGACTAAGGTCCAACTCAACTCTAAAGGCCTTCGCACAACAAGTCCATATTTTATGTCCGGAATTGTCGCACGTTTAAAAATAAATACGACCTCACGTTTACACACAGACTTTGAAACTTTTGTCCGAACACGCCATGCCCACTTAGGAGACAGGACCTGTTTGCCATTTCAAACCATTGGCGGAGCTTGTAATGCGTCATCTTTGTTATAGAGCATCTTTGGCTGATTTACTTCTTCTTCAAGCACAAAGCACTTTACGACAAACAAAGTAAAAAATACAGAGATGCAGAAATTAAAGATAGATTGTGGCAGGTTATTGCAGAACAGCTTGGAATCGGGGACGGTCGCAAAACAAAGGATGTAGGAAAGACAGTAGTGATTGTGCTCTAGGCAGCTAAACGATAGCTTCTTGCTAATGTCATTCATTAATTAGGACCGTTTGGAACTAGCGCTAGCCATTGGCTGGCATTTCCCTAAAAAGATGCCCAAAATACTCCGGTCGTATAAAGCACTGGTATTATCCAGAGGGTATTCTGAGGTTTAGCAGGTGTTTGCTTTAAAACGGTATCAACAAACATGTTCTGTCTCTATATCCCCTCTTTGGGCTTGCTTGCCATCAGCTGTTGGTTGCCAAATGGTGTCTGTTAAATGGAGTCTTTAGGCTACAGTGATGATGAAACAGCATCAGATGGTTTCAGTCAGTTCTGGCTCTTTTCACTTTATCTCCCTCACTTTCCAATCGTTCTGTTTGCTCTTTCACTGCCTTTGTCCACCTCGACCACTCCCCCTGTTTCCACAGCTCCCTCATCTGATTGATCTAGCTTATTAGACAAAGACACTGAGATGAAAGTAGGCCTAAATGATCCCTCATCGTTTTATAAGCCTCGCGTGGTCTCGTGAATAAAGCCAAAAGCTGGTGTCATCATTTTCTGCCCATACGATTAGCCAAATTCCCCCTCTGAATTATGCCCCGGAGATTCATTAATTATTCAAATGATTACCGGGGCGCCCGGGCCAGAAAGTGCACACTGTAAGCACTGGAGCTGAACTCATTAGCACGCCCTTCTCCAGGCTGTATTTTTAGCTGCTAATTAGCTCTGCCTAAACAAAGTGGAACAGTGCTGAAACATGCACATACTGTACTGAGAGCAGCACTGAGGACGAGCAGGATTATGGTGGTATTGGTGATGGTGGTGATGAAAACAGCAATAATAGAATGAGATGGATAATATAAGACCACATAATGAAATTGATTTAAAGTCAAATTAATCAATGGATATAATCAATGAGGATGACAGTGATGCAGATGATGGTGATGTTGACCGTGATAATGGAGATAATGATGGTAACAGGGATGTCATGAGGACCGATACTTTGGTACCAAGCTGATGGCAAAATTCTGAAAATGTGACGGTACTCATTATTCTACAGTACCACAGGTACCCTAGGTACCGGGGATAAGAGCTCGAGACTAACAGTGTCCTGTTGTCCCGGAGACAATACAAAATGTCCCTGATAATGCTTCATTGTGAACAACAAATCTGTGTTGAAATCGGAAGGAGGAGAGCTAGTTAGTGCTAGCTGTTTGCAGCCAGTAGGCAGCACAGCCCTGCTTAACTAAATAATGGAGCTAACAGCTAATTTACGGAGGTTGCATTGAGTAAGCTGGTCTCATACACCGTTCGTAGCTATACCTATGAAAAGCAATGCACTGTAACTCATATATATGCCACAAAATCGTGAACCAGGAAGTATAAAGAGCGACAAATGGCGTGTTGGGAGGAGGTCGGGATGGATGGGTGCGTCAAAAAACATCAGATTTTCGCCTAGGAGAGCGGAAATTGACACGTGCGTCATATGTTTCTGGTGATTCATAGGATAATGCATGAAAAATGAGGAATAACTTTTCGTAAAATATCTTACGAACCGTTGTATGACAATATATTGCATTGACATTGACAGTTACATTGATTACATTATGGTGTGTTGAAGCTCTATTTGGTAAAATGAGTATCGGGTGAAGGTAAGTTATAACGTTATCATGATGTAATCTTGTAAAGTTTTGTTTTTGGCGGGAAATTTGAGGCGGATCATCAGGAATTAATAATAAATTCGCAAAAAACAGTAAGCAAGCGGTGATAAAGGAGTGTATGTTGAAGTACATGGGATTTATTGTTTTGTTTTTTGCACCGTGGTATCGAATTGGGTATCGAGAATTGTGGAATTTCACTGGTATTGGTATCGACTACTAGATTTCTGGTATCATGACATCCCTAGATGGTAATAATGATGGCCGAGGTGATTACTATACTTGGCAATGATGATGATGGTCATGGTGGTATTATTGGTGAATGTGGTGGTGATGAAGATGTTCAGGAAAACAGCAATACTTGAGAGAATGAGGATGCTAATATATGTAATTATTAATAATCATAATAATTGGGATGATTTGATGATGATGATGACAATGGTGAAGATGAGAGTTAGTTTGGTGACCATGATGATGAAGATGGCAGTATCAAGAGCGATCTGGTGGTTGTGTTGATGAAGATATCACCACACCAAGAACAATGATGATGACGATGCCGAAGTTGATGACAAACAATAATTTTGAATATGTTGATGATGTGATGATGATAGTAATGGTGGCTGTGATGTGGCAGATGCTTGAGGTGATCCTCAGTCCTAAGTGCGTGTGACAGTTGGCAAGTCTTGGCACAGTTCCTGGCACACCACAGGACCGTGTGTGTGTGTGTGTAACCGTTAATGTGTGTTAGTGTACTCGCTACCTGGTCCTCTAACCATCACCGTCTGCTGTCTCCAGTTAATACACCTCCTGTCCTGTCCTGCTCCCCCCGAAGCATCAAATTGAGTTGAATTGAATGTGAGCAAATGTCTGCCGTCTCTCCGTGGCGACGCTGTGCCACCTGTGCAGCGAGTCCTAAATGTCTGTCTCCTCGTTTCGATTTTTACACCATTGTTTTTTTCTTCTCCAAGCATATGTCTCATTATGGGGAGTTTTTTTTTTTTACCTTTGCTTCTCAGCCAAACTGCTCACAGATGACTTTTAACTATCTATCTGCTTAACTGTTGACTTTCCATTGGCATTGTTTCTGTGGTGACGGCGGCATGTAATTTTAACACATTACGTGCCACCACTACAGAATGAGCTGTTATTAAGAGATCGTGATCATTGCACATATTCCTGTGAGATCACGTTAGTTCAGGATTTGAGCATGTCTGGCGTTGGCGGCCCCCGGTGGTAGTATCAATAAAGACGAGGTGTGGCAGACAGCAATGCATGCCGCTTTGAGATTTGGGATGTCACTTGACCAACGTTTGTTCAGCCTGGTCGCACTAAATGGCACATGAATGGCGTGGTAATTTGCAAGTAATTTCTCATGAAATAAGAACTCCGTTTTTGTTTTTGGTGTGTCATTTGTACGCCATGTAGTCCGTACTGACTGCAATGTAAACACTTCCACGTGAAAATGCTACGCTCAGAGTTAGTGACGTAGCATAAAAAGCGTGAAAGACTGCTTATGGCGGGCAGGAGGGGAGGTAGATGGGTCCAACAAACACAGGACTTTCAACCAGGAGACCGATGTTTTTAGCAACGTTTATGCCGTGTTTTCCGAACTTTTGTTACGTTGTTTCTGTACATATTTTACTTAGCTTACTTATTTATTTTAAGCCCAACCATGATGTTTTTCCTAAACCTAACTAAGGGGTTTTGTTGCCTAACTGAGGTTGTTACTGTAGTTTTGTTGCGTGATGCACAAATGACACGTGAAAAGGTTAAATTGCATTATCACGACACGCAGAATGTCTCAGTAATGTCGTGCTCTATATACATATATACATAGCATCAAATGGATTTCATGTCACTTTAAGTGCTTGTTTTTCCACCACAGATCTGGTTTTATACCAATGACATCTTTGAGAATGCGGGTATCCCAGCACCAGAGATCCAGTACACCACCGCAGGAACAGGAATCATAGAGATCATCGCTGGACTCATTGGGGTAATTTTACAAATTATATAACTGCATCTTTATGTTGGCGTTGTGTCTAGAAGTTTTTTTGTTTTTAGAATGTGGTTCGCCTAGTTTAGCATTACTTTTCCATTTCTTTTATATTGTGATACTTGGATTAGATTACTCATTACATTTTATTACAGGTAATTACTGTAGTAATTGTATCGGATAACATTTTTAAAGTAAGAATACCTCTGGCACGTAACTCTGAAACCACAAACTATTGTTTTTACCTTCTGTTTGTTCATCAAACAATACACAATATGTTCATCAGTGAGCTTTAGAGACATCTCACTCTAAAAAAAGTGGGAAAGAAATAAGCATGTTTCACAAATGTTGAGTTATTCCTTTGGATACATTAAAGCCCCTGAACATGCACACAGGTGTTTTCAGTTAATCTGGTTGGTTAGACCTCTTCTCAGGACTGTGTGGGTGCATATAGACTAATTGAATGACATCTTCCTGAGTCCCTTGTTAGCTTTGTTGAACCTGTTAGGACGGGACAAATTACACCTTTATCGTTTTTATCAGTAGATGAAGATTTGTGACGTATTCAAATTCCCATCAAAGCTCCGGCCACCTTCAACCTGAGCAGAGGTTTAATCAGCCAGAATAACTGAAAACATCTGTGTGAGTGTTCAGATACATTAAAGCTCACTGAGGTGTAGCCTACTGTATGTTTTTGCATATATAGTGTGTATTTATTTAACGGTGAGCTGTGTGTCTCCTCCCGTAGTGTTTCTCCATAGAGAAGCTGGGCAGGAGGCCGCTCATGATCGGGGGTTTTACCATGATGGGCATCTGCAGTGCTGGAATCACAGTAGCCCTCCTTTTACAGGTGTGTGTGTGTGTGTGTGTGTGTGTGTGTGTGTGTCTTTACCTTTGTGAGCCAAACCTTTCATATACAGGGAGATGTGGGTGAAAGGCAAGAGAGACAGTAAGCAAGTTCCCATCTCAGCAACTGCTAAGAGACAATATACTGTATGTGTTTCCAGCAACTACAACCCCAGTCAGCCTGAGGTCCAAAGGTGCATTTACAGCTGTATGTAATGACTTTTTCATATTCCAAAATAATGGCAAAATAATAACTTTAAATTGATTCTCTCATTTAAAGAAATCAAAGGAGAATTTCTCTTTACAATCCCTTTATGCTTGGTATGTTTAAAGAATTACTTCACCCCCCAAAATGATCATTTGAATATCAGTGACTCACCCCGTGTTACCTTGAATTCATGAAGAAAGCTTTATTTGTCCTGCTTGCCATGCCTCCACAGTGAAGGGAGAGAATTCTTGATGAATTGAAGTAAATGGGGGCCGTGTGACTATATCAAAACATCTGTTTACAAACTCTCACACAACTCGTGCAGTATAATCCAATTCTCATTTATCCAGATGAACACAGACAGACTAACACACCTCCAGGCGATAGAGAGTGCCCAATGTTGGAAACCCACGCTGACATGAGAACATACAAAGTCCACACAGAAAGGCCCCCAATCTGAGTTATTGTCTCCTCTTCTTCCTGCCTTTCCCTTCCTCACTTTCTCCAAGTGACTTCCTGGTAGGAGACGAGTGGAAGTGAGGGAGGAGAGGAAACAAGCAGAAGGAAAAGACAAATGAAACACATCCCAGATGTTTAACAGGGGAATGAGTATTGGGAGGAACAGCTGGGTCTGTTTCACTTTCACTTGGCAGAACGCACTGTATTCCTGCTTTGCCCTGTGGAACAATGAATTACAAGCGGCGGTGTGAAGCGGTGTTGGAAAAGGATGGAGTCAAGTTTCTCATTAGAGGAAAATAACTAAATGTTTCTTCTCCCCGCAGGCTCACTTAGCGGTCATGCGCTACGTCAGTGTCGGCTGTGTGGTCGGCATCATCGCTGGCTTCTGTATCGGTCCAGGCAAGTCGCTCTATATTGCATGTAAAAGGACTCTCACTCACTCCTTGTGATGATGTGGACTTAATTCAAGCTGTGCTCTTGATAGTGGAACCTCCTGTGTTGTTGTGCACCACTAATATCCTTCCATGTTAAACTTACCTGACCTCATTGCATTAAGCGATTCAGGGGTTATCCATCATATCACATGGTGTCAGAGAAGCTATGAACTGATAACGTTTGGTTACGGTGTAACCTTTGTTCTCTGAGTGAGAGGCTATCTCTCCAGCCTACATATGCAATATGTAGGCTGGAGAGATAGTCTCGATACGATAGAGAACTACAAATACAGGTGTGCACACTGCTACTGCATATTCACTGGGAAAAGAAAACTTCACAAACAGAAGAGAAAGAACACACTGTCAACTACTTTCTAGTCCCCTATATTATGACAAATCTTTTCATTATCTATTAATCTGTGGATTATTTTCTTAATTTAATCAATTCATTGTTTGTTCAAAACATTGTCCATCACAATTTCCCAAGGCTCAAGCTCAAAACAATTCAGTTTGATATCATAGCAAACTACAAAAAAGGTAGTATTCCTATTTCAATCAGAGACACTTACATCAAGAAATTGACTATTTATGCTGATGGAGCTCTCAATGAATCCAAGCAGCGACGAGGATTGTGCTGAGAGAGCTAGTCACCTTAAAGAAGTACTGTTCCCTGCTTAATAAGGCAAGACAGCTTTATTTGTAGAGCACATTTCAGCAACAGAGCAATTCAAAGTGCGTTACACAAACATTCAAGAACATTACGACAAAGTGCAAAAGGACAATAAGACATAATTAAAACAGTCATAAAAACATAAAAACGTTAAAGATTAGAAAATAAAAACAAGCTAAAAATAAAAGCTGGAATAGAAGCTAAAATAGATTTGGCTTAATAAAAGGCAGCAGCAAACAGGAAAGTTTTAAGCTTTGATTTAAAAGAGTAGGAGTCGGAGTTGGTCCTGCAGTTTTCTGGGAGGTGCATAAAAACTGAACGCTGCTTCTGCTTAATAAGTGTTAACAGGGAGCACATTGCAACCCCTAAAACAACAGAGCCACTGTGATCTACCCTAGATGAGCTCAGACAACATCCTGGCTATCCTCAGCTGAACATGCAGCTATAATGTACAGTATGTAGATTATACACATGTTGCTCTTATGCAAGCCAGGCCTCTCTTAATGCTAACCAAATTAGCAATGAACAGGAGTTCAGTTATCGATTCCTCAATGACAGGATGAACAACCGTAAACCAAAGTTTGAGTGAGTGATCAGCTAAATAGCATGGATGAGCAAATAGAAAACCCACTCAGGGAAACTATGTCCAAGACTAATGCTGCCCATACAGGCGTATTCAGATGATCACTTTGGACATTAATGAAGCAAGAACATGCAACAACACCACAAGATATTAGCTCAACTACTACAGATGAACTTCATTTTTTGGTATAGAAATATATGGTAGTATATGCTAGAAATATTGACATCTATGTCCGTCCTAACATTGTCATGGAGGGTTGTTCTATGCTACTACTACTACTACTACTTCTACGCTATTCCCTAAAGAAATCTAATATAATTGAGTAAATGTTCTTCTGTTGGCCTAATATTGAAGACCACATTTACTTGGCATTGTTGGGGATCCTTGATTTGCAAATAGAGCAGCCCAGATTATTATTGCATGCATTCAAATAGCAGATTTGTTGGCTAAACATTCATTCTGTGAACTCTACTACAGCATATTATTAAAAAACAAATTGCTTTCAAGATTAGTAGTGCTGTTTACGCCAAATTTCTACCCGAGCAATGTAACTTAAAAAGAGTAACATCAGACAAGGTTTGCCTCTTTTTAGGTGGCAGAAGTGAAAATGAATCATCCTCAACATTTGTTGTGTGTGATGGTTTCAGAATGATGAAGACAGTTGGAGAACAATTAGATAGAAAATAGGATGGAGGCTCCACAGGATGATTTTTTTCCTTGGCAACGATCATGTTTTTCCCAAATGATATACAGATTTTAGGCATTCTGTTATGAAATTGCTTAAGAAACAGTGCATATAGCTGCCGTAAATATGTTTTAAATAATGAATAAATAAGGTAAATAATATTTACAATGTCTGGCTACACCCCTGCTCAGAATGTGTAAGGTGATCTAGGGCAGCAAACGGTGATACGTGACGCTGTACACCTGCATTAATACAATTGGATGCTACTTGCCACACAGCTGCGAATGAGCCAATTACTGTGAAGCATATTGCCAACAGCTGATTCCAATTAGCCAATACAAGCACAACTTCAGTGCTCTGCATGAACGCTATGCTTCATTTAAGAAGCTGGAACCTTTGAGACCTTTTGCTTTAAAAATTACTTAAAATTATGAATCAGTTGTCAGAATAGTTTAATTTAATGTCAATTGAGTAATCGATTAATCAACTGATCATTTTAGCTGTAATGTAGACTGTCCACAGTGTGTCTGTGGGTGATCCAAAGTAACCAGGACACTTAATCTGGGATTTATATCTATAAAACCTATCTGCATGGAGAGATAGCACCAGAGGGAAGTGAGGAAATATGAGTTTGTATTTCAATCAGATCTGATTGCACCTGAAAAGGGCTAATTAAAGAATCAAGTTTAATACATCCTGCACTTTCTGCATGCCTTCTGCACTTCCCAGGTGATAACCTACACCCCTGATGTGGTTGGTCTGCAGAGGTTCAGGTTGCTTTGTGTTATTAAATGGCTCCCTCTGGAGGTCATAACCTAAACATTCCTAAGGGGTCTCTAATTTGAAGAAAAGATAGCATCCTATTAATCTACATATTTACACATGGTTTGTCAAATCTGTAATTCGACACTTAATTCATCATATTTACAAGTTTTAATAGCCACAGGAATCACACACTGTACATACATAAATATGCCGATTTATTTTTCTCTGTGTAGTTATGCATGCTGACAAATCCATGACCTCCTGTAAGAGAGATAATAAATAATGCACTTTTAATGATAGAATATAATAAATATGTTTTATATTAATATATATTGTATTAATATAATTAATAAAATATTAGAAATGTGCATTGTTTGATATATGACCTACCGTCTACATAGTGACCCTCACCCGATCAGCTGATTCCATTCTCTAATTAGCTTTTCATGAGCCTTATTGGTGATGAATGAACATGAATAATATTTTCCATACACAGCCATTCATCAGTAGAACTGGTGCGTTCCTGCCCAAACACTTCCTGTTAGTAGACTCATCTACACTTTTTTAAAAACAAGGTATTAGATTTGTGAAAACAAAATGCTGCTTTAAATCTAAAAAATGGAAAACCTTCTTCTACCTCTTCGTGGCTCGAGGAAATATGTGTCACAATGATGTTCAATCTTTCAAGTGATGGAGTGACTTTACATTATTAGATATTCACCATTAATACTATCAAATTCTACATGATGTGACAGGAGACACCAGTTCTGTTGTGGTAGAGTATGAACAGAAGAGTTATTGTACAGAAATAAATGAAAACAAATGTCGGGTTCTCTCAGTTTGGGATTGGAGATTACAAATGTATTACAGAAAGCCTGCATAACTAACATTGGGGTTGATTTTGAAAGATGTGGATGTAATGAAACACACAATCACGTTGCATTGTGGGAAAATGTAGGATGACAAGTTTTTGGAGATTCCTTATTAATCAGTCTCTCATGAGCAGTCCAACTTAATCAAGGTACAATACTAAATCGCTAACGTGCTCCTTTCAATGAACTCATTCAACAGTGATTTGATGTTCTTGTATGTTTTGCTTTGTTCCAGCGGGGGTTCCCTTCCTGATCACAGCCGAGCTGTTTAAACAGTCCCACCGGCCAGCGGCCTACATCGTAGGAGGATCCTTGAACTGGCTGTCTAACTTCACCGTGGGCTTCGTCTTCCCCTTCTTACAGGTGAGAGCTAAACAAAGTGCTGCCCTGCTTGAGCTTTTCTCCTCCCTAGACGTTAATACCACTAAGGTTGCTCTGTTTTTTTAATAACAAAACTACTTTGTTAGGTTCAGTAAAAAACATCATAGTCTGACTTAAAATTACCTTGGAAATTGATACTGTACACAACATAAACACAACAAACGTAGGCTATTTTGAGGGCTGTGACATGCACCATTGGTCCCTGGCCATGACCAAACCAGGTACATTACATATAGTTAGTTATATGGCATGTGTCTTAACCACCAGGCCACCAGATGCCCCTCTTCCTCCACTGCGTAACTGTTTACCAGAAGCAAATTCACTCAGAGCATTTCGCTAAAAGGAAACTCAATGAAATAGCTTATGGTAGTTTCGGCTACACATCAATTTACCACAGACAGACTGCCAGACGCTGCTCTGGGTCAACATCCCAGTAGTTGATCTTCTGCCTGCACAAATCTAATCAAACCTTTTATTGAAAAAAATTGTCGCAAATTTGCATCGCTGCTGGTATGAATAGATTTGATGCAAAATATTCAAAGGCGAGTATTTCACATTTTCATGTTGTTTATTGGTGTGTAAAGGCCTTAACTCTTTCCTCTTTGGGTTGACTCATTTCATGTTGTCTCCATCTCATATTTCTTTCCTCCTCTCTCAATCCTTCCACTGGTCCTCCATCCATCGGCCTCATCTAACCCTCAGATGTCAGCGGGGCCTTACTGCTACTTGGTGTTTGCCGTCATTTGCCTGGCCGTAGCCGTCTACGTCTACATTGTGATCCCAGAGACCAAAAACAAGACCTTCATGGAGATCAGCCGGATGTTCTCTAAGAAGGAGGCGGTCCTAGAGACCCAGGGCCTGATGCACGGGGACCACCTGAAGCTGAAGAAGATGAATGCCTACGGTGGCATGGACCATGCTTCGCTGGAGTTCGACAGCTCTTCGTCTGTACCTTAAGTGAGCTTCGGGATCTCACTGGGACTACAAAACCACTCATCACTTCTTCACTATTCTGCTGTTTTTATATGTACACATTAACCAAACACCACATCACCTGGACTCAGGAGGTTGGGTGTACAGTGCTGGTATTTGCAACTTCTTATCATTTTGATGTTGCAGTGTGTTTGAGCCATTAAAGGAAAATTCAAGTTAAAGCTGAAGTAGGCGAGATCGGAGCAAATAATATTATTAAAACTTATTTTTATAAAACGGACGCTATATCGTGACAGTAGTACATGAAACAGGTAACCTGAAAAAAATCATGTGCCTCTGTGTCCTCCGGTGCTCCTAACGGCATCTGCAAGATTTCACAGACCGGAGGAAAAAAAGCAGTAAGACCTGATCTGAGGTCTGCTGTCCAGCTGCCGTCTATGAGAGCCGGCTGTCAATCAATCGTGAACTCCGACCAAACGGTCAAACTAGGCATTGCTGATCAAATATGAATCAATATTATGTTACTTTAATGCCTATTTCTCGCCTCAAATGTTTTCAGAATCATCTTGTAGTGCACGGTTTAGCTGTAAAATTAGTTTGAGATGCCGTCGCCATTGTGAAATCTGGTGAAGGAATGCCATGTTCCAGTCACATGACCGGAGCACAGCCAATAGGAACGCTCTCTCAATGAAATGACCTGTGATTGGTCAAAGTCTCCCGTCAGGGGCTGGATTTTTTAAAGCCTGAAAACAGAGCCATGAGGAGGTGCAATATGCTGAAAGGTTATTATGGAATGTTTGTCCAATGATGCCAAAAATATACTGCCTACTGACACTTTAATTTAAATTGGGTCATCTTCCTATCAGTACTAATAACATTGTTAGCTAAAAGCTGAGATCTGGGACCAAGGTGACGTCACTAAAAAGAAGTCTGACAGGACAAGAAACACGAGTCGGACCGTCAGACATGTTGGAAACAAACCTCCAGGTTAAAATCCATCACAGTTTACAAACTCACTTCCTGCTTCATCTTTGATCCATTGTATTTACTGTAGTTCAACGCACAATCTTGCCGTTCAACGAGGGATTAATAACAACATTTCAGGTGCTCTCACTTCCAGTTTGACCTCCAAATAAAGTGGCTTATGGTGCTTTTTCACTTTGACTCGGCAGTGATCGATTGTGAGCACGATCTCTTCTCCTCCAGTTTATCTGAAATTACTTTACAAACGTCACTGTGTTTGTGGACTTTATTTAGCATGTTCTGTGTGTTCTCTTCGGCCCAGGTGTCATTTGATTTTGAACTGCAGCTTTTCATCTCCAGACATTTATAACACTGGGTCTTTTTATTCACTTCCATAGTTTTAGTAGCGTTTGAAATATAGTGAGTGGGCGCCGCTAGCTGCAAGCCACCACGTACCTTTATCCTTTGTTTGAATGCGAGCAGTGCTGAAGTGCTGACTTGGGGTAGACTCAACAACATTGTCAGAGTTTGTGGAAAGAAATGAACCTTTGAAAAATATGTTTGTATATTGCAATAAAACAGTTATCTATGAGGTGAAATCCCAATATTTATGCATGTTTTGACTACGTCATCTTTTCATTGTAAAGTTATATTACTTGTTAATATGTGTTCCCTTGTCATTTTACCGACTGTATCAGTGTGCTGTCTGAGCTGTACAGTAAAATGTGCCAAATGTGTTTTGCACAAACAACGAAATCCAGGTTGTTTGTATACATGGAAATATATATAAGGCTTTTTGAATTGTTGAAAGATAACTACATGAATTAAATAATATTGTAATACTGTGTCTTTGGGAGTTTTAATGACTGAAACCGACAGTTTACCATCTCTCCATTAGCAGTCTACATCAGTGTCATATCCAGCTAATGATAGTTAACTAAGGGAAAGCATAGGGAATTAAATAACTAAATAAATAAATGAGCAAGGAACAAAAAAAGTATAATTATAATAATAACACATTTTTTTAATAATAATGATAAAGTCAAGGGGGGTGGCGCCCCGTCCACTGGTTGCGAAGCACAACATCAGGGACCTCCAGTCCGGCAAGGTCAACCGGGTTATTGTTTCATTTTGGATTTATTGATATGAAATTGTATTTATGCATTTATTCATTTTCTTGCTATACTGTATATACATAGATTTTTTTTTGACTTATTGTCCCATTATGGACATGATCCCTTAAAAAACAGCTCCCAGACTGAAGAGACGGGGCCTGTTTATCAGGGATGGACAGTCATTTAAAGTCTCTGACTTTGTGCTTATGCTCCGAACAGCAGCTCAGAATGCTATAATGTATATCTGTACTATATATAGCTCTGCTAGAGGACTGCAGCGCTCACGCTCATGCCTCCTTTTCATGGACTCTGTGATGAACAATTGTGTAAACTTAAGTCAGCCTCAGTGTTTTCCACAGATTGATACTATGGATAAAAAGCAGCTAACCTGAGACTTTATCTAACACACACAATTACACTTTCTCTTACACACAACCTTGTACTTCTATCTTTGTGAGGACACTCATTAACATAATGTATTCCCTATAGCTGCCAAGGACACGGACACTCCTCTTGTCCATGTCCCCAGTTTGTCCCTGTGTGTGTGTGTGTGTGTGTGTGTGTGTGTGTATCTCTTCATGTCCTGCAGTCTACCTGGGCCCAGTCTACCTGCACACCTGCCCTTCATCAGCTCATCACCTCTGCAGTATATCTACCCCAGCTCTTCAGCTCTTCACCCACTCATTGCTAGACTGTTGTTTCAGCTCCTTTGGGAGAACACAGTCTGCCTGCGTAACCTGCCTGCTCATCAAACACCCTCCTTTCCTCTGCTTTGCTACGGCCAATCATTATTTTCTCCTGCAGACCTCCTCCATCTTCCACCTCAACAATAAATTCTCTTTAAAACCCTGTCTTGGATCCTCATTCACTTGTCTTACCAGTAGCCCCTTACCCTAACCTTAACCATCACAACTAAATGCCTGACCCCAACCCTTACCTTAACCCGAACCTTAACACAACTCTAACCCTCAAACAGGCCTCTGAAGATCAGTCCCAAAGTGAGGACTGGAAATGTCCTCACTCTGAAGGTCTAAAACTAAAATTAGTCCTCACAAAAACAGCTGTAGGAGTAAACACACCCTCCATGCTCGTCCTTATTGCCCAGCACCAAACCTGACTCACTTCTGACCCTCAGTGGTCAAACAGGGAATTATCCTGCTAGTCCAGTCTATCTAAGAGACACTTGTTTAATGAGAACTGAGCTCAGACGCTTTGTTTGTCATAATCAGATGACAGTGAAATACCAGCAATTAATAAAGTCATTAAATTGAGTTATCTAGAAGCATGTGGACAAACTGTGCAGAATGTTGCATGTATGACAACATGATGAGCTGATAACGGATTTTTTTTTCCTTTCACTCACCAATTTGTGCATATATGTATAGATAATTTGGACATATTAACAAATAGCAAAGGCAACAATAGATGTCATGGTTTCCAAAACATAACAAAAAGATACAAATAAGTAACAGGGGACCGCATGTGAAAAATAAAGAATGGAAAAGGGAATAAATAAATAAATAAAATAAAAAAAATTAAAAATAAAGAAGAAGAAAAGTAGAGCGTGAAAAGAAATAAAAAATCTGTTTAGGTTTTGGATGCATTTCAGGCAAGCTTCGCAGGGACGAGTTTGGTGTGTGTGTGTGTGTGTGTGTGTGTGTGTGTGTGTGTGTGTGTCCCAGTGTCCCTTGCCAAGTGGCTGTCACTGGTGCTGATGGCATTACAGCAGGGAGGCTCAGGACAGTGACAAATGTCTGTTATCATGGAACAAGGCCGCTGACAGATAGAGTGGCGACAACGTCACAGAGTAATAAAAGCAGATGGATGATCCGGCAGCAGCAGCTCCACTACAGCCACTCACAGCTGCTGGAATTAAACCAGAGAAGACGAACAGAGAGGGGGAGAGAGACAGGACTACAATAATGTGGAAATAAGATACAGCAACCAAATCAGCCTACAAGAGATACAAAAACATCACAACTAAGAATTTTACAGAAGCAAAAATGCATGTCTGACAAGGTTGAAAAAGACAAACACACATGAGGAGTATGATGTAAATACTGCAGTGATGTTGCTCCATCCTGTGGAGGAATTGTTTTTGGAATTTGTCACATCATGTGTCATGCCACATATGGGTCCGATTGGACATGGACGGATGATGACATTTACGTCACACAGCCCAAAGTGGACCCTCGCAGACATGCGGACGAGGAAAGAAAACACCAGCAGATGCAAATGGAAAGTCAGAAACATAGACTGTATATAAAGATGGATGACATGACAGCTCCCCTAAAGTGAAGCCAAAACATCTGGATCGCCCCCTGGTGGCTGGCTCCAGTATAGGTCATAAAGCCCCCTCCATGTTAGCGGATGGGCCAAACTAAAAAGTCAAAATACACATCAATACATTTTTCCCAAAGATGGTTTATGTAATTTATAAGTAATTCTAATCACGCTGATGTATGTTCAAGTGTTAATTTTTCTGAATGTGCTCTGAAGTGGGGTTTTTTCTGCGGCCGTGCTCGACTCGTGATTGGCTCGGGTGGGCAGGTGTGTCGATACCGCGGCTCCAGCCTCCCCGATCACTACTGCGCAGACTTGCAGCTCCCGTATTCGGGATATTTTGGCTTCACTTTTGTACAGTGGGAGGAAGTAGAGATGCGTCGTCCATGTTAGATGTATAAATGTACTGAATGCTCCGTGTATTGAGTTTGTAAAAAGCACAGTTGATGTACGGTGATGCAGTTTAGCTTCACGTATTCTTTCATGTGAGCACAGACTGCTTTTATTCTCTGAAACAGGAAAAGATCTCTCCTGTTTTTGTTTTAGATTTCCACCTTTACACTGATAATTCACTCCTCACACTATAAAATGTTTTGCAGTTTCTCGTTTCTTTTTTTCTGCTGTCCATCCTCTCTCTCTCTCCATCCTCTCTCTCTCTCCTCTCCTCTGTCCTCTGCAGTGTCTCGGAGCTGTTGGTGGTCGGTGTGTAAATGCTCTGGCAGATAGCTGATGAATGTGGCACTTCTCTGCTACAGGCTGTAAGTGTTTTGTCACAGAGTGCGTTACGACCGGGCCGGCCTATTCTTTATGCTTTAGCACCGCGCTGCCACACAGACAGCTCTGTGGCCGTGCATACGTTTCCCCCCTCACATAAAGACACCAACGCACAGACTGAGAGGGAGCTCATCTCATTCAGAGAAGCTGCAGTTCAACTTCTACTCGAGCGTTTTATGCCCCAAAATGTTTTCAACGTCTAAGACTTTAGAATAAATCCTTGAATGTGTGAATCATCTGAATGCAGCCCTCTATCTGCAGGTTTACCTTTCTTCTCTCTGTAAATGCTGTGGCTGGTCCTGGTGATACATACTGCAGTGATGGAGCATTAAAGCTAATATCATATGATCAAAAACACAGATACAAAATTCAGTAAACTTCATTTTGCCCACTCATATTATTGACTCCTTTAATTTGAGAAACAGTTGATTGTTGTATTCAATCATCGTTAGGGGTAACGGAGGACCTAGTATGTCATCATCATTGACATTGACATAGCAATTTGTGTATTTGTTTGTTTAACTGCACTCTTTGTGGGTTGCGATAGCCGATTTATCTAGCATTTAATCTTTGATTATTTGATTCAGATATGAAGCTTTGTATGCTTATGATGTGTTTTCTGTTGCGCATGTAATGGTGTTATGGTTTTAAATGGGTTTCTGGCAAGGGTATGATTTGTGCTGGTTGTTTTAAGTTGTGATTGGGCTGGAAACTGTCAATCTGATCCGGCAACACTGTACAAGGTGGACTGGCTGATATCCCAGTATCAGCCTCCCAGTGCTGGGCGGGTTGTGGGAGTAGCTGGGGTTTAGTGGGGAGGAGCGGGGGGGCGGGGGCTGCTGTTTTAAATGTTAATCACCGCTGCTTTGCCCCGGGGCCACAGACATGGCCACAGATGCTGGTATGCTAACGTGGCGGGCCAATAAGCATCTGAGCTGTTTCCAGAGCGGAGCTGGTTTCTGCTGACCGCTCCACTACTCACATGTTTATTCTCCCACATCATTAAAGGCACTCACATGTTGATTGTAGCCTTTCATTCCTCAATGCAGATGTGTTAGGGCGTTTTTCCACCTGTTGGCTTTGATGTGGATGACCAGTGTGTGTGTGTAGTGTAAGTGGAACTGTAAGGCTATTGGCAGGGTCAAAGGTTAATGATTAACCTTCTAATACAGTAGTATCCTAACTAAACTGATGTGCATTCAAGGACAATTTTTTGTCATTTTTTGTCTGTTATAACAGCAAATATTCATGCAACACATTATTAACATTACTAAATTAACAATGAAAAGTGAGTTTATAAACAAATCACTTTAATAAGTTTTGTCACCACAAATGTTGTTTTTGAATGACAGACGAGAGGATAAATATGACAACAAAACTGCACATCAGCATTTGCGTTGTGCATTAATTTCTCATTTACCAGATGTTTCACTGTATTAGATGAGAAGATGAAACGATCTGAAGACACTTTATTCATCAATGTGGACAAAAAAAAGACTCAGGTGAAATATGGCATAAGAACAAAGCCTGATATATCTTCTTCCTCTGTGCCATAGAGCTTCATTGTTGTCCAATAACTATTAAAACACATCAATGAGCCTCAACGTTGTACTGGGTGACATGTTCCCTTCATTACCATGAACACAGACTAGTTTATTTAGACTCAATCCCACATACACCGTCCTGTTGCCTTAAATACTCAATAATTATTGTGCTTTTTTGCGTCTTTTGTGGGGTGCTTGTATGGACCTCTGAGAGTATACTTTAAAGTGTACTTTAAACTAGTAAACTATCAGTATACTTATAGTATAGTTGCAGTACAAAATAAAAGTTATGGGTAAACTAGTCATGTACTCAGAGTTTTTTAGATTTTAAAAGCTAAAAAGCGGGCCAATTTAGTCCCAAGAAGTATTAAAGTAGTACACTTACAAGTATACTGCTAGTACATTGATATTAGTATACTCACTACATGAAGTATACTTGGGAAATATATACTTGAACTTAAGAACTGAAGAAGTATATTTCATAAAATAAACTTGAAGTGTATTATTTTTTCGTAAGGAATGCGAATACTTTTGTATTTTTACTTAAGATTTTGAAAGCAGGACTTTTACTTGTAACAGAGTATTTTTGCACTGTTGTATTGCTACATTTACCCAAGTAAAAGTTCTGAGTACTTCTTCCACCGCTGTATATATATGTAATGATATTGATAGAACAGTGACAGTAGATTAAGTTGAGTTGAACTGGACTGCACTTAACAGAAACATCCACTAGAGGGCACTACTGATGTGTTCAAACCTGCCTCATGATACAGAAGAAAACAGCAGGTGGAAGCAGGACGTGTGTGGGAATAACAGAGAGCCCGTCCAGACCCTCCGGTGCAGCTTCCCTCTATTTGATCACATCATTGCTCTTCTCAGGGTCACAAAATCATCACCCCGTCCCTCCTCCATTCACCGTCCTTTCACTGGCAAACGTGGCACAGACTTGTTATTACTCTGTTCATTTACGACTCTCAAAAAACCCCGAAAACAACAAATCACCAATACACGGCTCAATACGCAAGGTGGCCCTTCAGTGTCTGTGACTCGACGGGCTCGGGCCCCTCTATTGTGCGGAGGGAGTTTACCTTGAAACTCTATTTGAAGTCATTGTAACTTGCAGCGGGTCATTGTGTACTGGGCCCTCATCTTAACAAGTAGCGACAGTTCGCAACTACCTGTAATGGCGGACCCCCCCCAACAGCGCTCAAAAGGGAGACCTGAGTGTCTGCCTCTACGAATAACAATACAACTGTTTTCTGACCCCTGTGCTCAGTCCCTGGGATCCCACAGTGGGTCTATTGGGCCCTATGAAGGCTCTTTACGGTCACTAATACACAAAACACAACAATAGCAGCTTCTTCAGATGCTGCTATGATTGGCTGAGCTGCGACTTGAGCCAAGCTGTAAAAATACCATCAGCTCTTTGGGTTTTGGGAGCTGAATAGCAGTTTGATTGGGTGTTAATAGTGTTAGGTTACTAGAAGTGCACGTTTGAGCTAATTGGACTAAGTTGTGCTTTGTTGATGTCTTGGGTTTCTGCGTAGTTAAGATTAACACGTCACTCTACAAAACATCAGCTACTGCTCATATAGTTCGTAGTTTCTTTGATTCCTTTGGAAAACTGGCTGTGTGGTGATGACATAACACATCAGGACATTTACAGTGCAGCTAGAACAGAGCTCTCACAATCAAAGAGCTTCTTGTAGAAAGTCAAAGTGAAACCGAAACTTCAGTTCTGTCTCAAATACTTTTATTGTGAAGAGTTGGATCCTCGTCATACATGCCATCCAGATGAGCACGCTTCCCCAGCCCAACCCTCGACCCTTCCCACGGGTGTTACCTAATGTTGCATACTTTATTATACAGGAGTTATTTCAGCCTTCCAGGTAGAAGATTAAGGAGTGCCAAACAACTAATTTAGCCAGAGTTCATCAGTAGGCACTTCTTTCTTCTTCCAAAATAGATGAATCAGCTTCTTAGCAGTGAAAAGTCCGTAAGATAAGAGGCGTTGTTGAGCTACCTGCAGTCTTCTCAGCCCTTCCAATATTCCTAAAGTGATTAGCCTAAAGTGGGTCAGGTCCTATAACTCCATCCCCAATATCTTCATAAATAATCTAAATATCCCCATCAGGAAGTTCTGCTAATCGAGACGGAGCCTAGGGCATAACTGTGTAATAAGGTCGCTTCTGTTGAGCCACATTTATCACACAGTGGTGAGATTTCCGGCAGCTTAACTCCTTAAACACACTATCAAACAAACATTAGTATCTATTCAATTCAATAGACAACATTAATACAATAAGTTTCCAAAGAAGATTTCAGGTTTACAGGAGTCAAATATGGACTCTTAGTGCATTAATGATGTTTCCCAGTAACATTTGTTCCGCATGGGAGAGCAGCCAAGGTGATAATGTATAGGTGTGCTTGGCCAGAGGAGCTGTGGTCAGAAGTGTGTCCGACCTTACTGGGTGGAGCTCGGTCCACGTCGAGCCCAGCATGAACTGACCATCTGTAACCTGTGATTTTAGCAGCGGCCACATTCTGGACCTGGCCCGGAAGATGTGTCTCTGATCTGTGAGGTTGACCTAGGTCAACTTGTGTTTCAGTCCCCATCCGACTACAGTATGTCGCCTGGGAAAAATGTGTAACGTCAGATATGGAAAGCAAATGCCAGGCCAAGCTTTCAGTGTACAGATCAGTGGCATACAGAGCTGCACATCCAACATGGCTGTAGCTTCAGATAGACAGGAGGATGTAATATTCTCTTGAAATCCACAATAGGGAGGAAATGTTTACCAGACCGGACTTTACCCTGCCAGCTCCCTAGTACAAGGTCTGTGTAATGTCCGATTGAGCCCATGTGTGAATAGAGCCGCTCACTGAGAAATCACAGGGAGCAAGTAGACGTGTTGATGACGTTTTCATGTGCAACCCGTTGGCACGAAAAAGGCATATAAATGCCACGATGCACAAGGCGTTAAGCGTGCAATAAGTACATCTTTCCTGATTTCCGCGTGTCATTTGTACACCATGTATCCTGCACTGAGTGCAATGTAAACGCATCTGCGTATAAATGCTACGGTAAGAGTTAGTGATGTAGTATAAAAAGCAAGATAGACCAATTATGGTGAGTGGGTGGAAGTTACGTTAGTGACGTTTGTCATGTGACGATTGTCCTGCAGACATCTTGTGTATTCCCAACTGATATGAAGTCTCAGTCAAAGACCTGCAAGTCTTGTTAGCAATTAACAAAACCACCAGAGGTGTTGAGAGCAGACATGCAGATATTTCAGCAATACACTTATGGTGTCTTCTTTTCATGCTAATGCAGGGAGAAACTATGCTGCTTCAAATCAATCTTAATCAATCTCCACCACTAGCACCACTAATTTCTTCAACTTTCAATTTTTACATTGTAGCGGGACCAGTTTTAAAGCTGTGAAGATACTGGTATCATATGAAGCTAGAAAACGGTAACAAGAAAAAGGAATCCATTGGTACCAACCATGTCATACCAGCATGTCACAAAGAAGGCTAAATAAACATATTTAACATATGCTAAATTTTGGCGAGGAAAAACTGTCATAGCCATTTTCAAAGGGGACCCTTGACCGCTGACCTCAAGATACGTGAATGTAAATGGGTTCTATGGGTACCCACGAGTCTCCCCTTTACAGACATGCCCACTTTATGATAATCACATGCAGTTTGGGGCAAGTCATAGTCAAGTCAGCACACTGACACACTGACAGCTGTTGTTGCCTGTTGGGCTGCAGTTTGCCATGTTATGATTTGAGCATATTTTTTATGCTAAATGCAGTACCTGTGAGGGTTTCTGGACAATATTTGTCGTTGTTTTATGTTGTTAATTGATTTCCAATAATAAATATATACATACATTTGTATAAAGCAGCATATTTGTCCACTCCCATGTTGATAAGAGTATTAAATACTTGACAAATCTCCCTTTTAAGGTACATTTTGAACAAATTAATCACGATTAATCATGGACAATCATGCGATTAATCCCTATTGAATATTTTAATTGATTGACAACCCTATTTGAAACACGTTTTAGAAGCTCACATTAAATTGTGAATGTATTTAAAAATGCAGTGTCAACGATTATAAGGCTCTCCACATTTGCATGACTACTCAACAACAACCACAAGAGCTTAAAAAGACATCACATCCTCCATCTTCCACTGACAAAGAGGATATTTCTCTTCCCCTTTCTGGTCCACGTTCTTTCGTCCTGATCCAGCTCCATGTGTCCCAACCAGTGTTTTCCACCGTTGGAGAAGCGAAGACATCTCATCGCAATTTGTCCAAATCACAGCGCAGCCCTCATGTAATGAGCAGACCGCCACAGCTATGATGATTACAGCGTCGACAGTGGCGAGCACGCCACAATAATAACTGGTGGGAGCTGGAAGAGAATGAGAGCAGTAGAGAGTATGAATGGACAATAAAGGAGAGAGAAATATGCTTGTTGCTGTATTTCTTCATGTTGTTACTGTTATAACAGTTTACAAATCCAACATGATTTGTGATGTTTCTTTTTAACCCCAGAATTATCATAAAGATTATTGCTGAAAAGCAAATACATACTGTGCATGTGTAACGTCAGTGTGTGGAGGATTATCAAGTATTTGCTTTCAACAGTTTTCATGTATAGTCCCGTACTCGTCGTCAGTTATGATATTATGGAAAAATTCAAATAAGACAGTGTTTAAATTTTCTCAAAACATATTTTTGCTGATGGCCAATGGTTGTACTTCAAATACATCGAGCCAATGTCGATGTGGAGAAGTGAAAAAAGAGCTTTGAATTGCTCAAGAGACACTGTAGTAGAGAATGAGGAAGAGGAGGTGAGAGGCAAAGAAAGAGGTGAGGATGAAGAGTGAGTGACAGAGGACATGAGGAGGATGGATGGAGGGGTGGAGTCAACCCGCACACAGAGGAAGAAAAATGAACCGAGGCTGGCGGTGCTCCACAGACTGAAGACAAACAGCACAGAGCGGCTGTACCTCAACACACACACATGACCACACACACACACACACACACACACACACACACTACACAGCGTTTCTGACTCGACACAAACAAGTCAACATGAGCTATTTCAACTATGTGTGCTATGCTCTGTGTCTCTCCTCCCTCTCATTCACACTCTCTGCTACAGTATTTCATTCTCTGACTCGCTGGCATCACTCTCACAGACACTCTTACATCCATTCATAACTCCACTGTGCTGACACACACTGCTTGCTCTACAATAAAACAAGTCACACAGGAACAGGAATGTTGTTTGAAGTTGAATAAATGATGACTTAATGTTGGTTTGTCCTCGCAGAAGTTCAAGTATGACGTTGGATTTTCTGTAATTTCATTTGCATATTTTATTGATGTTCTTAACTCAAGGTGCTGGATTTCTAATGGAGCTTTCAGCCACATCTCATGGCCTTCCAGTCATCAAAGAGATGGTTCAGTTGCAAGAAACCAACTCATTCCCAACTCGTCAAATACCGACACTTGGTCAGTGGCCCTTCGCTACGATCTATGGCGCTCTACGTTCCCCTCTAGCATCTGTTTTGGACGTGTCAGGGACGGCGTGTCAGTTTCCTCTCATTACATGCATACAGTATTTTCTCAACATAAGCTTCCAATGTAGGTTTACGTATTGTAACAAGCGTAAACTCAAAGTTTACTTTTAGTTTCACACAGGGCACGAACAGCGGCATTTGTTAAAACGAATGAAAAAGGAAAAATAGATATCATATGAATCATTGTATGAGAATCACCTGTGAGGAAATGAAGACTATCAGTAGACTACATGACTCATACGGCCGGTCTGGACCACTTGTGAATTGTACGTATGAGAAAATTGGTGAATTCCACAAGTTCTCTTAAATCACTCCTACGTGCCACTTGAGAACAGATCTGTTCGCACAGCAACAGCAGATAACAGTATTATATATTGTTATAAGATTACTTCAAAAATGATATCATGTTCATTTTCTGATTCATTCCAAAACTTCGGCCCGTTTTTCTCCCGGCAGCAGCTGAAGTGTGTGTCGGCAGCAGTGATGCAGTGACTCCTCTCATTAGCATACAGCTTCAGCGATAGATGGATTGTTCTTCTGTTGGTCTCATCCTACAGGTGATTGATCTGTTAACAACTATTTCCCTTACAGACCTTTGATTGAGTGCTGCTTGTCTTTGCCTGAAAGGACCAGTGTGTGTGTGTGTGTGTGTGTGGCGCTGGAGGCCGGCCCAGAACAGCCTCAGCTGGGTGTCTTTCAGCTCTCTATTTATGAGCTCTTCTTTACATATTCATTCTGCTACTGTTAAACAAAGGCCACAGATTGCCTTTCTCCCTCCGTGACTGTAGTGTGTCAGTGTGTGTCAGTTTGTTGATGACAGAAAAGAGGAAAGAGAAGCAGGAGACCATGTTGCTTTAACTTTTTGTCTTCTCTCCCATCATTCATTTGTTGGTTTGATCCTGACGTCTGTGGATTCATCTTGCTGATGATATTTAATATCCTTTGATAACAATTCACTGTTATTTCCTCCACATGTATTCTCGACAGTGTGGAAATCTTTATCTGAACCAGTATGCAGTGAATGATGAGACTTTTCACGTGGGCTGTCAGCTTGAATGATTCATGGTAGGTTTTGTCATATGAAGCTGATGATAGTTTCATTTGGCAGTGCTAATACAAACCCAATGCAAACTGATTTATGCACGCATTGATGTTGAGCACTTTTGCTTAGCAAAAGCAGGGCATGCTTGTACATACTCAAAATGCAATCTTCCATTTCTGTGGAAGTGAAACACCTCAGGGGAACAATACAGTCAGACAGTGCCAGCACCAGTCAAAGCTGAACAGAAGCATGATTCAAGGAAGACATCTTCATCCTGTCATTGCAGGCCAATCAATGACACTGTAATTTGCAGGTCATTTTGCTTGCAATAGAAACACCTTTCTTGCTTTTGGAGTGTCATTTGTACACCATCTAACACTCAGAGCTAGTGACGTAGAATAAAAAGTGAGAAAGTCTGCTTATGGTAGGTGGGAGGAGAGGTTGATGGGCCCAACAAGCACAGGACTTTCAACCAGGAGACCGCTGTTTGTGTACCAAGTGTTGTTGAGTTATTTTGAAGTTCCGTTAGTGACGTTTGTGACGCGATTTCTGTACTTTTGTTACATTGTTTCTATAAGTATTTTACGTACTTTTTTTAACCCCACGATGTTTTTCCTCAACCTAACTAAGTGGTTTTGTTTGTAAACTTAACTGCGGGCACTATTTTAGTTTTGTTGCGTGGCGAGAAAATGACATGCGAAAAGGCTAAAATGTGTTCTCATGACACGCAGAATGTCCTTATAATGTGCTATTTATACGTCTGTGAAATCGGTTTGGTTATTGCCACACGAGACAATTTTCCATCCAAATGTAGCGCAAATTTTAACCTGACTTTCAGAAAATCTGCAAAATCAAACATGAATGAATGTTTGTTTCCATCCACTACTGTTGTGTGAATATTCGTATGATATACATAAACAGCTGGTGGAGCTAATTCTCCAGTCGGTGC
>CAKAOH010020546.1:0-20007 GCA_916701665.1 Sebastiscus tertius
ACACACACACATCCCCCCCTTACTATCCCCTCTCCTCTATGTAGCACCACAGATGCCCATGTTGCCCTGCAACAGCTGTCTCACCATGTGCCCTACCAAGTGTTGCCACCCAATGGAGGGGAGAGGAAGTGAGGAGGAGGGAGGATTTGGGTGGGGAGGGAGGAAGGGAGGGTGCTGAATTTGGATGGGAGGGACAGGGTCATGAATATTAATTTTTCTTTCTTTCCTTTTTCATCCTAAAAAGGAGCGGCATGGTCATCATGTGTCTTGCTTTGTCTCGATTATCGTCGTATAATCATCATTTTTTTAATTGCATCCTCGCTCACTCAATGTTTCTGTTTCTGTTTCCTCCATCCCTCTGACTCTCTCAGTCTCTCTCTCTCATTTGGTTCTGGATTCGGTCGAGGTGATGGCCAGCGCCCATGTTCCCCCCCCCCCCCTGGTCACAGGAAGCCCCTGGAAGCAGAGCGGAGAAGGAGGGGACGTCAGTCAGAGGGCGCCTTTCCTATTGGTGCGGCAGGTTAACGACACTCGTGGTGACCAATAACCAGAGGAGGGATGCATAGTAACAGCGGGGCATGGAGAGAGGGTATTTTCAAATGCAAACACTGGTCCAACAAGTCAGGTGCAGGATCCAGACTCGATTCAGTGACAGAACAAAATGGAGGGCCGGGATGGTGTGCCGCCATTTTGGGGCAAAATATTTTGAGTATGCATGCCATGTCTCCTAATTGAGTAGAAATAAGCGGTTCAGACTGCAGGGCGAAGCACGAGAAAATGACCTCAAGCATTAGTGTTTGTGTGCTAAAAATTCTCAATAGCGCACAATAAAAGAATAATAAACAGTATATTTTAGCCCTTTCAGAACACAATGTGATTTTAAAGGTGCCACAGTCGCCGCTAAGCCTCTCTAAGTATTCTGCTAATTACAGAAAATTCTTTCAAAGACCGACATCTGTGCTCACAGAGAAAGCCATACCTGTGATTCTCATTTTTTATTGTGAAATTGGAAAAGTAAAGCAACGAGGCGCAAAAGATGCCAGGACAGATGGATCCAAGAGTAGAATACCAATCTGAGAAACCGATGCCACATACTCTTCCCCTGTGGTCCTCGCTGCATGCTAAATAAATGCAGTCGGGAGCTTGAGACGCCCAATAAAAGAAAACTAATAAAAAAGTATAGGAAAAAGTAGGAGAGGAGTTGTGAGCGAGTGTGGCACGGTACCCTCCTTGTGTATTTGTTCATTTAATTTTGAAGGGATGAAAGCAGACAGGCATAAAGAGGGGCAGACGTAGAGAGATCACAGCGTCGTGTACCGTATTGGTGGGTAGCGTGCCACACAGTCTGCCTCCTAAAGCAATAAATCTGAAACAGCATAATAGATAAACGCAATTCAGAACACAAAATACCCTGCGAGGGAAAACTAATAAAAAACTGAGTGATTAAGTGGAATCAGAGCTCTTAGGCAGTATCTGGAGACGGAGGCTGTCGCCATACAAAGACCAGAGCGGGCCAACACAACAGATGAGAGAGCATAGGGACGGGGGGCCGAGAAAACGAGGGCTAAAAGCAGAGGGAACGAGAGACAGATGATGGAAGCGAGGAAAGGAAGGATGGAGGAGAGAGAGAGAGAAAGTGAGGGATGGATGGGGCAGCAGATCAGAGGGAGCCTCTAGTGTGTCTTGCTCTCCCTTTAAAGAAGAGCCAGGAAAACAGATTAGGAGTCCTCTTTTCTCCTGGGGGAGCACACACACACACACACACACACACACACGCACAACCTCCATTCAACCGCCCTCCTCCTCTCCACACAAACATAAAACTAACTTTTACACCGCGCCCGCCGCTGACCTGCCCGGCCCAGAACAAATCCAGTCGGTGCTGCAGCCGTGCCCGCTCACAGAGTGGGTGGAGACACGGAGACACAATGACAACCTCTGTGTGTGTGTGTGTGTCTGTGTGTGTGTGTGTGTGTGCTGCAGTGTAGGTTGACCTCACATCAGGTCACGTTTGCTAACTGTTTATGACACAAAGAGGAGTGATGTCACACAAATACAGACCGCAGTGTGTCATTGTGTCCTTGAGCGCAGGTCGCGTGTTTCATATTTTGTTCCTATTTGAACGGCAATACTAATAAGAAGAACAGAATAATTATTATTATTTTTAGAATAGGGCTGCAACTAACAATTATCTTCATTAACAATTAATCTGACTATTATTTTCCTCAATTAATCAATTATTTATTTATGAAATGTACCAAAAATTTGATATTTTACCAGAATCCAAACTTTTCTTTTGACAAACGATCCAAAAAAACAAAGATATTGAATTTACTTCCACATATGACAAAGAAAAACAGCAAATCATCACATCTGAGAAGCTCAAACCTGCAAATACTTCTGCATTTTTGCTTAAAAAATTACTGAAACAATAACCTGGATATTATAACAGTTGCAGAGTAATTTTATGCTGATTAACCAGTCGATAAATCAGCTAAAAGTTTAAGTTCTAATAATGATAATCATGATAATAATATAACTATTGTCTTGTTTAGAATCTACATTTTTGCTGATACAAAATTACCTGATTCAAAACTGAGCTTGTGCTTTATCAGTTAAACTGTGTGTGTGTTATCAAAGCTGAGCCTAATGTCAGCCGTTGATAAACCACTGCAATGACTGAGACACAAAGACACACACGCACACACACATCACACTCGTCTCAGAGAAATTCTCAGAAAAAGTGAGTTCTGTTTTCAGAAAGACAAACGGCCACGTTCTCCACGTCCTGTTCTCCTGATGTTACGGGTTCATAATCTCTGTGGCAGACAAAGCATCAAAACCACAGAAGTGCTCTTTAACAGTGCTGGAAGAAGTATTCAGATCCTTTAAGTGAAAGTAGCAATATTACCGTGTAACAATATTCAATTACTATAGTAAGAGTCTAAATCGTATTAATATACTTTAAGTATTAAAACATACAGATGATTTAGTGTTATGTTATTGGATTATTATTACTGATGCGTTAATATACAAGCAGCATTTTAATATTACAGATAGTCGAGATGGAGCTGGTTTTAAGCACTTTATATACTGTTGGTTAGATAAATCTGTAACAATTTGTCATATTCTATAAAATCCCCATATGTTTAGTATGTAAAATATTAATCTGCAAAGCTAGTGATTAAATGTTGTGGAGTAAAAAGTACATTTCCCTCTGAAAGGTAAATGCAAGTATTAACAGTATAAAAGGAAAATACTACAATAAAATAAAAGTACTGTACACATATTTAGCTGGGACACATGAAGGATGTGCATAAATCAATTATTTATTATTATGCTGTCCAACGAGGAAGACATTTAAAAGAATGTTTTTTGACATTGTCAAACAAGTCCTCAATGAAGCGTATTAGATTATCACACATGTCCTTTATGACGACTTGAAAAGACGGTATTAGGAATGCATTTTAGATTATGTATACGATATGTAATACTCAGTTGTGGTACAAGAAAAAACACCTTGGTGTTGGATGGCTATCACTGCCATTATTTATCTCAACTATTTCCCTACATTATAATATTTATCATTTTTGGATTGTTTTTGTTTTAGCAAATGAACTTTTGTAGAGCTTTGTGAAGTATTTTGAAGTAAATTTAATGTATAAATAATTTTAAGAATAAGATAATCAGTGTATTTGGGTGAAACCTGAGTTGATCTCAACATTTTAATTTCCTCCCTCTGAACGCGTTTGAGTAGAAATAGGAGTAGATGATGCTCTATTTTTAAGTCATTCTTCTTCTTCTTTTTTTTTTATTTAAGTGAACTCCGCGCTTCTACTTATTAGGACATGTGCGGACTCTCTTGCCAAACGTCCTGTCTGTCTCTGCTGTCAAATTCTGAATAAAAAAGACCCCAAAAAATAATCTTAAGAAAAGAATTGTTCGTGTCTGATGATTTCAGCATCGCTTTGGATCATTTTAGAGGCCTTATTCTTACAGCGTCTCGCAATATAAAACGTATAATAAGACCTGTATTATTGTATCCAAGTGAGAAAACTCTCTTGCTGCTGCTTCTGTAGGTTAAAAAGTCTCCATGGCTGTGCAGTGGGAATGTGCTCGGCTGGCAGCAGCGATGTGAACATACTCCACCCTCCATCCCAGTCTCCTGTGCCAGGGCCGGGCATTCCTCACCCCTCCAACGGCCGGTTAGTACCCACTCTTTTCCCCTTTCTCTCTGTCTCTGTTGCACACAAACACACACACACACACACACGCACTCCCTTTTTGTCCCTATGCAACTCCTTCAGAACCAACTATTTCCTTCCTTCCTAACATACATTTCTTCATTTCCTCTTTGCAGCCGTCCCATCCTTCATTTCCCTTTCCTTCCATCTATTTTTTCCCCTCCATCTCCTTCGCTCTCTCCCTCCTCAGCTGCTCTCTCATTTGGGTTTATTTGCATGGCAGAGCGCAGAGGATGCAGACAGTGTGAGCAGGGCCAGCAGAGCCCTCCTGTGTCCATCCAGGCCAGGGCTGAGATTTGTAATGCTAGACAACACTCGGCAATGTGGGGATAAAACCTCGGCCGCCGCAGACAAAAAGAGCCTTGTTTTTCCCTTTTTCCAGTTTCCACCGCTTATTGCACTTCTCGCATGGAGACGCAGAATTCTCCGGGCCATTTCTTTTAGCGGGGAGAGGAATGAAGATTGTAGAGAGGAAAAAAATAGTTCCACCGCGTTTGACATATGGTCTTCGTGCAGAGTATATTTTGTATAATGTATAAGGCCAACTGAGTATTTCATTTTCCCCTGACTTCACTGCAGCAGAGGGCAGTGAGAGCAGGCTGGGAGGAGATCAGGGTGGCAGCAGGACTGAGGCCTTTTAGTTTTTTATTTGTATTGTGTGTTGTACTTTGTATCTTTGCGGTGTTCTTTGTGTACCGCTGGCACTGTTATGAATCTAAAATCTGGCTTATCATTTAGGTATAATAGTCACTCGGTTCTCCAGCGCAGGTATATTTGCTTTCCTTTATTTCTTACGTATGTGATCGACCCTTCGTTGTTCTTTTGTAGTGGTTATTTTAGGCCGAACTGTGAGAGGCTTTGTGTATTTGTAGATAAAATATCTACATTTATAAATAAAGCTGTCTGGGTTAGCTGCTATTTTCTTTTGCATTGTTTTCTACTGTTTCTTTCTCTTTATTTTAGGGAGTAAAGTTTAGTGAATGTCTTTCTGTTTCACCTTCTTTTCTGAGGACATATATTTTTTATATTTTGACCTTGGTCTTCCCTGAGTTATATTGCTTCACTTTACTGTCACCATTGTGATTTTTGATAATAGATTATTTCACAAATCAGAGTGGTGACATTTTGGAACATTTAACTTCCATGTTGTGCTCCTACCTGTAGTAGACAAGTGCATAAAACATCTGTTTGATTAATTGTCTAAATTGCCCAGATGCTATATTCTCTCTGTATCTATAGCTTCCTTTATAGCCTTATTATACACTTAAATATCTAATCATTTATTTGATCAAATGTTTACCTGATTAAAGTTTATATGACTGATTCATAATCTGACTTATCTCTGGCTTGTCCCTCTAAACTTGTTGGTGCCAAGTCCATCTTTGATAAGTGAATAATTATATCACAAGCAATTTATCGCCACTGATAATTAGTTTTCAACATCTTCATCATAGTTTACAGTTATGTTCCAGCCCGGGATGTAAAACTTGTAATTTTTGAGGGGGAAAAAACACTTTGGGGTTTACAGACTTCAGAGAAAGTCCCTCCATGTTGTGTGAACTTTGCCTGCCTGATCCCACAGCGTGCCCTTCTCCTCTCTCAGTGAGGTTTAAGGGAACTTATTGCCCACATAATGTTGGGTCTTAAAACAGTGTGGTATCAGAGCCATTGTGGTCTGCAGTAATGGCTGGTTACAGGGGGCTGTGGTGAGATACACCGCTCTGAGCTTTCATTAACCCAAAGCTCAGCCTAATTGACGCTTATAGGTTGCCTTACATGATCCGGACCGCTGCAAGCCAAAAAAACGTCCCTCCAGTTTGTTTTTGTAACTTTTGGAACATATCGATTGAATTTATTTTTTTCTTTTTCTTCCAAGAAACTTTTAAAAAGGAACAAAACTCGTTAACTTTTAATTGGGTGGCTCCTTTTTTTAAAAGTGTATTTTTATAATATAAATAAAGGGTTTAGCCAATTGAGTTATTTTATTATTGTGTCCCCTGTCTCCAAAAAAAAATCTTAATGGTTGTGATGGTTTAGATGTAATAAACAAAATGGTTTGAGGTTTTTTAGGAGGATCGTTAGATTTCAGACCAGCAGTCTACATTTACATCAACATTATTTTAAGAAAAAAACAAAACATGGGAATTAATAGAAATGAGGTCAACTGCTATAAACATATGGTGCATCAGGACAAGGGAGTATGAATTATTATTTAAGCCACATTAATAGACAAATACAAGTCCTCTATGTAGCATTAATGATTCAGTGTGCAGATTTTTAATGAGCAAATTTCAAAGTATTTGCTCTATTGTTTTAATTAAACGATTACACTCCTTTTAATAAACAACTTCACAGTTTTTAGTCCATACTTTAATAATTAATTGAACTTTTATTGTATATTAAATACTTAAATGATCATCAACATGTTCAGGTGTAATTTAATGTTAGGCCTATATTCTTGGAAATTCCTCATAATGATAAATGTAGCTTATGAATAAATTTAATTAATGCCATTATATGTGACTTTTTTTTAACTGGACAATGTTTGTTTTCTGCGCAATTTCCCCACAGATGTGTCTTGCAGGTAAATGCACTCATAAGTGTCTTTTTTCCTGCTTTTTTTCGATTTTTAATAACATGTTTGTGGTCCAATTCTTTAAAATTAACTTTGCTCGAAAAACCTTTTGATTAGTGGTCATTTCATAAGTCAGATAAACACCTGATTGACATGCAGATAAATGTTATTTTCGATTATACACTGGACAACTACGTTTTTTTTTTTTTTTCGTTGTAGAAACACGTTTTTTTGCTCGATTTTATTTCCTGTTTTTTGGTTTTGTTACCTGGAGCTTTGGAGGACATCTGTCCGGCCTTCTGACACTTCCGGGCTTCAGTGAGTCTCGTGCTGAGTACACAGTGCGCTCCGACTGTAAGAACTGTTATTTGTAAATTAATTAAGGGTTAAGAAAAACCTCGTGTCGTGGGATTATTTGGGGTTTAGAGGGACATTTTGGTGTTTTTCCAATCAACTGGTCATCCTCCAAACAGGCCGTCGGCTATGTGGGAGCCTCCCAGTCACCAGCATCTGTAAGAAGACACCAGAATTAATATTCAAAAAACAAATGGAGGAAAAAACAAATTTAGGAAGGTCATGGTATAATCTGTGAAAATTATAAAACTGCTTGAGGCTGATGTCATTCAATCAATAAATTATCAATATTAATAAATTATATAGGATTATGAATTTGATCACATTATTATTATCATCATTATTATCATTAGTATTGTTTTTTTTTTTTGTTTAATTTGTTTATAATTACTACTCTCAGTGCAGTTGTTGATTATGCTCTTTATATTTTTTTTGGTGTGAAAGTTTACTGTTAATTATTTTAATGCACGTTCAACCCTTCATAATAATCATTTCATTATTCATCATTATTATAACTAACTGCTTAACGTCTCACTACAGCAACTTGTCTCAACTAAAGACCATCTTACAAATTATAACATCAGAAGTTTAAAAATAATCCAAATTCAGAAAGGATTTTGTCACAAAAAAAGACATTTTAGACTCACCTTTGAGCTCATGCACATTTATATATAGTCAGATTTTTTCAAATTAATGAAATTGATAGCAATAGCATTTTATTTTCAAAATAAGATCGAAATATAGAACAAAAATGCAAAGATTGGCCTTTAAACTATAAGTGTTCATGGGCAGGTGAGAGTCTGCAGTTGAGAATTATGCTATATTATTTGTATTTCTGTTATAATGAACAGAATCAGCTTTTGGATAAAGGTTTTTGTTGGTCTTCATTTTAAACAACATTAAAAATACGACACAAACAAAAACTCAGCTGTTGAATAAATGGGCCATCCGGGCCTCCGTTACCTCAAAATCTAAAAACAAATATATAAATAAATAATAATAAAAAAACGCCAAAAATCCTCACGCCATCCCAGAGTCAGACCCACTGTCGTGTTAAATTGAATAATCCGAATTAGGCTGAAACAAAAACTTAAATCACAAATTCAACGCCAGATGAATAATTGATTTGGCCAAATGTGTTGGGAGGTCAACATTTAATTATTGATCAGCCGTCATGTTGGAGGAATGTCATTAGACGTCTGATTTTAAACAGAGACGGATAACGACACACGCACAACTTGAAAGAAATCTACATTTTACACGCGGACATATACAGAATATATAGGCTCAATGCTGAGAGAAGAAATATCAATATTATATATAATATATCGAAAAATATTTATTCTGTTGTCTTGATTTAAACCAAGTTTATATTTGTGCTGCAAAGCCTCAAATTTGAAATATGAAACAGAAAAAAGTGGATTAAAAAAATTAAAAATGAGCCTGTAACTGCAGTGCCAAGATCTGCGCACTATCTGCAACCTGTCTTTATTTTTTATTTTGAACATCTGACATTGTTGTAGTCATTTTACGTTTTGTGAAATCACTTTTATCTGTAGCATTTTTCTTTTTTTTAGATACTATTTCCTTTATGTCCCTCCCTTTTTGGCCACCAAATTTATTCTATCAAAACTTACTGCTCTTCATTCCAGGACATGAACAGGTGAATATAAATAGCTCACTGTCTTATTTTGAAACTCCACTGTCGTTTTAAAACGTCTCTTTGGGCCTTTCTCTATATAATCACAGAGCATGTCCACATGTCTCTCTGTCGTCTTGGACTTGGTCTGCTGGCCTCTATATAGTCTCCACAACTACACCAGCACTTTCATAAGAAACAGCCCATTTTTATGCTCTGCAGCTATTTCCACTATAAAGTTATGGCCTCCAATAGCTCTGCATGTACTCTGTAATATCTCAATCACATTTAATCCTGTTGTCATTGCGTCATTGGGAGACACATGTGACCATAAATCAGAGTTAGTGAAGTGTTTTATAAAAGTTTGCCATCATTGCCATTATACACTTCCACCATTGTGAATAACAACATTATAACAGATTTAATTCTAATTCCCCAAAATATGACCTTCTGAACCTCCTCTTGAACTTCTGATGTATCTGACAAAAGCTTTTGCAAAAATGTCTGTACATGATTCGACTTACTAGCCCTTGAGACCAAGAAAATAAATTTGTTGAGTTAACCACTTATAATATCATCAACATTCTTGTCTAATATTATAATAATATTATTGAAATTCTTGTCTAATATTATAATATCTTAAAAATTATCATCTAATATTGTAATTATAGCAATGAAATTCTTATACAATATTATAATAATAACATTAAAATAATTGTCTAATATTATAATAATATCATTAAAAATCTTGTCTAATATTATAATAATATCATTAAAAAACTTTATATATATAAATATATATTTAAAAAAGCTATAAAATGCCATTGTGAATAACGACATTAACAGATTTAATTCTAATTCCCCAAAATATGACCTGAACCTCCTCTGAACTTCTGATGTGACTGATATATTTAGTGATCAGCTTGCGTGGCAACAGAGTAAGCTGCAGTCTTTTCATTAAATATTATAATAATAACTTATACTTATAATAATTCTTGTCTAATATTATAATAATATCATAAAAAATCTTTATATATATATATATATAGTGATCAGCGTGTGTATAGCAACAGAGAGATCACTGCAGAGTCTTATACAATATTATTTATTATATTATTTTTTTAATATATATATATATTATACATTATTATTATATATATATATAGTGATCAGCTTGCCTTGCGTATAGCAACAGAGGGACCACTGGCACTGAGTGTTTCCTTAAATGAACCTATTGAACCCAGTGAACCTGTTTTGCTGCTCGGTATTTTCTCCAGATTGTCACATTTAAAAAAAAAAGTCCATGCGGAAATCAAAAACCATGGAGCAACTCAGGTCGTGCCTACTATAACACACTATAACACACTATATACACAGTACATGCGGGCGGTAGGTAGGAGCCAGTGCAGCCCTATAATAATCCCCTTCCAGTCCGTGATTTAGCCCCTTGGTTCCTCCTAATTCTCCTAAAGCCCCAGCTGCTCCTCCTGCATGGACAGACTGCACACCGCTCCGCTTTATTAATAATAAATCACCTAATAATTCACCAGTTCGAAGCACCACCGGCACTGTAAACAACTGCCCTAATTCCATGTCTATTATGTTGTTTGTGTGTGTGTGTGTAAACAGGTCGCACTGCTGCTGAGGTGAGCTATTTAGTGACTGATCGGAGCGCACGGTGGAGCTTCCATTTGACGCACCGCGCTGTTCGCCGACTATACCGCGTCGCTGTGCCGCGCTGTGCAGGCATTCCATGCTATATATCGACGAGGCTGCAGCGATTTTTTGAAGAAGCAAAAAACGCAAGCTGCTCTTTCATCTCGTCAGCTTTTTGAGGAGGAGGAGGCGGCGGAGAGGGACCAGGGGTGTCCCCCCCTACACACACACGTTTGTGCATGTGTGTGTGTGTTTGTGGAACAAGAGAGAGAGGAGAGAGAGAGAGAGAGGGGAGAGAGAGAGAGAGAAAGAGAGAGAGAGAGATACGAGGGTAAAACAGATCGGACGCGCGGCGCTGGAGAGACAGACAGCCGCTTTTTTGGACACGTTTTGGAGACAGAAGCTGCAAAGAAAAAGCTTGCACACTGGAAAAAAAAAGAACATAACTTACTTTGCATCTCCACAGTCCGTTATTATTTTTTTTTTTAATCGTGTTATTAATATTATTTCGCGGGTTTTCTCTTCTCCTCCTCAATCTGCTGCTGGACAAGTTGTGCTGCCGTAAAGGAGACGCACCTCCGGGACTTTGACGCAAGACGACGACGTCTCGGTGACTTCTCGCTTCTTGCTGCTGGATGGACATGATGAGCGCATCTGAGGCCAAGCTGCGGTAGACGACAGGAGGAGGGCTCGAAAGCTTGCTGTCCTCTTTTTCCTCTATCTCTCGCAGAGTGGACCCACTTTTGAAAAGAGCGTGTTTTTTTTCTATCTGGGCCTAAGGCCGACTTGTTTAAAGGTCCTTTTTTTTTTTTTTTTTGCTTCCGGCAACAGCGAAGAGACCCAAGTCGTCCTCCTCTCTCTCAGCCCTCCACACTCTCTCACTTTTTTTTGGAAGCTGAACTTTTAAAGGAAAATGGGGCATTGAGAGGGTTTGGCAGATCTCCCCACGCTATAATGGTACGTGCTGTGTAACTCAATAGTTCCCCTCTTGCTGGGTCTATAGGGTAAAGTCTATAGGACTGAGAGCAGAAACCAAACATTGCTTGTGTTCAAACTGAATCCCTGCGGTTTAGTTTGAGGCTTTTTTAATTTCTTTGTGGAAGATCAGCACTTTGTTGGACGTGGTGGAGTGAGATCTGGCTGTGGAGTGTGTGTGAGGCCACATAGATGACGATACAACCCACCTGTGTGTGTGTGTGTGTGTGCGTGTGTGTGTGTGTGTGTGTGTGTGAAAGAGAGAGAGTGTGTGTGTGTTATCACTTTGCCTGCCAATTTTGATAATTATGAAACTCACATTAATTGACAAAAATTTAATTTGCTGATATTACTTGCACAACCACAATATATATATATATTATTCTAATGCAGCTCTGTATTTTAATGTTTTGCAATTTTATTTGTGAACTTCACTTTTCTTGCTCTCCCTTATTCCTTTAAACCTGCCTCAAAAACATAATAACGTTATAATAATAATAATAATAATAATAATAATAAGCCTTTTATATGTCTGATATATTATAAAACCATCTTTTTTTCCTAATTCAGCCTGATTCAGCCTCACTATGGTGGGTTAACATTGTGCAGGCTGGATTGTTTGCAGAGGCGTTTGAGTGGCCCAGTAAATACAGATTGACAAAGTGGAGGCTGATCTTCCTCCTGCGCAGCTCAGATCAAACAGAATAAAACACACATGCGACCGCAGACTGCGGAGATCTGACAGCCCAGCATAGTATGGGTGCAGTATTCATCATTATGATGATGATGATGATATTCTGAAAGCATCCTATAATAATGAATCAGGCGCAGCATCGTTCTCCACCTTGTGTCTTTTCTGTCTGAGGAGGCTGCTGCTTTTTTTTTTTTTTTTTTTTTTTTTTTTTATCAATGGGCACTTCATTTGCGTAGTTGATGACACTTTATAGCGACTACAGGGGGGTGGTGGTGGGGGGGTGGGGAGGTGAGGTGACACACAGACTGTCTTTGTGTCCCCAGAACCAGCATGAATAAGAGCACCTCCACCGAATAGCATTTAATGTTGATCAGAAACTCGAAAAGCTAGAATCTGTGGTTGGATGGTGATGATGATCTAATTATATTGTTTAAACCCTGCAGCATTTAGATAGGGAAATATGATATTTTACTACTTGTTTTTTATTGCAGTTTCATCAGTTGATTATCTGGCAAAGGGTTCTTTGACATTAAACGGTCTCTGTCATGTTGCACTTCAAAGCTTTTGAATTATAATGACTTCAAATTATAATTATAATAGACTTAAAATTGTCTCCTATTATAACTCATCTTTTTTGGATTGCTGTTGATGTGCCATAATATACCATATAGCTCACAGGGCTGATGTGTTGAGTCTTTTTGGTTTTTACAAAGACCTGTTAAAAAATTCTGAGGTAATGATTGGAAGTTTTTATAGAAATATGCAGCACTTTAGAGGAGGAAGAATACAGTATGCACGTCAGAACATTTTTTTTTTTTTTTTTTAGCAACACAATATTCCTATTGTACCAATAACGTGGCTCATTAAACACTCTTGACCCAACAATTTTCCTGATTATTAATACTATTACAGCAAGATGATAGTCCTCCGTAGCAGGTTTGAGGTCAGAACTTCCGGTATCAGACATAGAAATAAAATGCAATGCTTTATATAGACTGAAACACTATCTGGATATGTGTTTTTCTCGTCAATAAAGACAATAAAATAATAAACAAATGTCACTAATACAGAAAAAAATATGCGCAATAGTTGATACATATGCAAATGAAAACTCCTGGCAAGAGTATATTTTTCTGCTGTTCATTCATTATATTGCATGTGGCACAACGACTAACTCTATTATTTGCTCGAGGTGTTTTTATACACTGTCCAGAAAACATTTTCTCAAATTCAAACCGTTCAGGGTCATCAACAATACGTCTATTGTGTCCAGTAACATCCTACAGAGCATTTTAACTTCTAGTTTAACTTAACAGGAGCAACTTGATTGCGGTACCCCAGATCAGTGCCAAATCGCCCACATACGTGAATACATATTTTCAGTTTTAAGTATCAGTTGCAAGAACAATCACTTAATAATGGGGTCACCTGCCAAGGATGTTTGTGGTGATGTCACGCCCAGTCATACCTGCACAACAACATCAACGGGCCTCAAGTGGTTGAAAATGACACATCTCATGCCACATTTGATTTGTGAGGTCAGCCGTGCAATTATCTGTCTAATATATCTTAAAGGTGCACGAAGCATTAGACAATGGTTCATAATTGGCAGCGATATTATAATACTCACTTTGTTTTGATTGTGGGCCTATAATTTCACAGTTGGTTGCGCTGCGGTTGTTGCAGAGAAAACCTGCCAACCACAGACCCTGTCAGTCAAATCAAAGCCAAGACTGTTATTGGTGCCAAGCTGGGAGGTGGGCGTGAACCCTACCATGTTATTAAATACATTTTTTAAGAGTATCATTTCAGTTTAGTTGGAAGTGGGTGAGACATTTGAAAGGAGCTCAACACGTTGCCTCATTGAGTCATACTGAGTGTGTGTGTGTGTGTGTGTGTGAGTGTGAGTGTGTGTGTGTGTTTTGTAACGTAACTCTAGGCTTCCTGGTCGTTGTGGTAAACTCTGCTGTATTAGAACCATAACCACAAGAAAATCTCCCCACGGATCAGTCCTCGTGTGACACAAAGGGCTGATTGTACCAGCCCAAACCTCATTGTTAAATGCACATAGGCGGTGCGGCGAGGCCTTAACTGAGTGTGGTTCGGCCATTAAAAAAGCATGAATAAGGATCCGTGTAGGAAAAGGATTTGCCAGAGGCGTTTGGTTACCTAGTAGTGTACGGAGGTGGCGTACGGTGCAAGCAGCGAAATGTTGCAGCCCGGGAAGTTGAGTGTTACTATTGGCATGGTGTTTATCTAAAGGCCAGCCTGTCGAGCAAGATCAGTAGTTGACGGGCGAGGTGCCAGGTCAGGCGAATCTCGGGGCGTGTCACAATGTGCTGTTCAAACTTGTTTCAACCGTTTTGGTGGAAAGGATGTGTTTTTTTTTGGAGCACATCTATTGTTAAGGCTGACATAGTTTTTATCTATTACTCAGGCATTCAAAAGTTTTAACCTCACCCAACTCATTAACATATAAGCACCCTGATTCGAACCACTCACACGTACATAAAGGTGGAATATCAAGCATAGTTTGAATGTTTCCTGCCTCAGTCATCTGAGATAATTGTATACTCCTGCCTCCTGCAGTCAGACCTCCTCAACAGAATCTGTTCACGCCGTGCGCCTTATCCCACCGTTTACTATTGTGTAAAACACAACTGCACAATTAAGCCAAAATGCAATCTTCAGCACTGCGTCTTGGCTGTACTTCTGACCCAACAAAACCTCCAGGACCCACAAGTGGAGTGAAATAATTAGCCCCACTCAGCTCAGCCATCCATCCATCCTTCTTTTTTTAATGCAGCCCCTCAGTTTTCTCATCTTCTTTCTTATTCTCCCCCGTTTTCCCTTCACCCCCCTGAGATAGCTGTGTGTGAAAAATCGTATTTTTCCAACATTTCTCCCCGAGGTAGCTTTGGCAGGGACTCACACGGCGGCCATTTCTGCCTTTCATACACCCCTCACACGCCGTGGAACAGATCGCCGGTGCGGCCCGGCGTCTTTGAAGTGGTTGCCATCTCACGCAGGTTGGCTGGACTCTCTCCCCATCCCTCCCTCCCCCCCCCCCCCATTCTCATCCTGTGCCTTAAACCTGGCAGTGTTATTTTCAGCCACCAAATCACGGTGATAAGAAGACACAATGGTGCTGATAATAATTATGGTTTTTAAAAAGCCGCACTGACAGCGGCGATAGTGCTTGTTGTGGTTGATGATTGTGTGGCAGCCAGAATAAATGCTTTCTGGAAACGAGGAGAGGGCTGCACCAGGTGTGTAAGTTTTTTTTTTGCGTGTGTAGGTGATGAATTAGTGTGTATAAGTGTGTGTGTGTGTGTGTGTGTGTGTGTGTGTGTGGCTGCAAATGTGAGATGCAGAAAGACAGGAGAGGAGGATCATTGATATGTTGCCATTCATGTGCTTTAAAATGGAGCCATCTGAGAACAAATTCCACCATCAGGGCCTTTCATACACAAAGCTCTGTGTGTGTGCGTGTGTGTGTGTGTGTGTGCGTGTGTGTGTGTGTGTGTGTGTGAGAGCACACGTGTGCACGCGAGTGTGTGTGTGTGTGTGTGTGAGCAGGTTTCGGAGATCTCACCTCCAAAGAATTTGGCCATATGGTCGTCAACACATACTGTATACCCAGAGAGAGAGACAGATAGAGAGCGAGCCAAGGAAAGACTGTGTGAGATAGAGAGAAAGTGAAAGAGAAGTGTCTCCTTTTGTCAGTTTAAAACACATCCTATACCCCTACCTTAGATCAGATGGCTCAGACAAAAAAAAAAAAAAATCCTCCATCGCATCCCCTACGCCACATATTTGTGGAGTGGGAAAATCTGTCTCAATTAACACATTTGCATTGGGCGATGATGGACTCCAAATAGGTCACTGACTCAATCTCCCGCCTCCGAATCTTCCCTCTAAAATGTTAATTAAGGAGGGCTTTGAGATTTTTTCGCTCAGGGCTGGCCATATGGGCCGGGCATATGCTCTATATATATAGTACAATATATAATTCATACACTGCTGCAGGAGAGAGTGTTTGGGGGCCTGGAGTTTTTTGGGGGGGTTTTACTACAAAGGGAGTCAGTATGTTCTGGCCTCCCCAGTGGCAGGTACAGAGCTTAGCCTATTCATTAGCTTCATGTTATTCACTGTTGCACAATGGGATTGCGGTTCATCAACACCTGTTTCTTTGGCTGACGACATAAAGAGGGCATTTAAATTGCTCTTTGTCGGTTGGTTAATATGAAATTAGAGCAAATCATCTATTGTGTGTTTCAAAAGAACTCCTTTGGGTCAAGTTAAAGGATGAGTAATACTGAGATTCTCTGTATGTGCAAAGATATTCTCAAATAGTATGTTTCTTCACGCGCTCCTAGTTGAGCCAGTTCCCCCCAGTGCCATCCTGCCAGACACCCATTCACCAGCAGAATGAGGCGGCGGCGGCGGCGGCCAATGAAAACACGCTCTGTCCCACCCGCAGCTTTTTTGGGTCCGGCTCAGCCAATCAGAGGAGGCTTGCTCGTGCACCTGACCTTGTTTCTGGCCAGGCGCAGCCAATCACAAAGGCTCCAGCACACCTGATGCATTGTGGTCTGCTCGCTGGTAGTCGGCAGGCTCGCGCTGGTGCGGACCCCCACACAGGTGCCGTGGATCCAGGCCATTATTCTGAGGTGCCGGCCAATCAGATGCATCGTCTCATTATCAGACACATGTGGCCTGGCAGACTTTGAGTGATTGCTTTTTGTCTTGTGTGTGCGCGTGTGTGTGTGTGTGTGCATCGGAGGAACTCTGCTACCCCATTCCCATAATGCTTTGCAGCCTTATCAGCAGGCCTCTCTCTCGCCCCGTTCCTGGCTTCATCCTCTTCTTGAGACTCAACAATGGGCACTGTGTTGCCCCCTTAAGGAGCTGGAGGCCTTGGCTATAAAAAGAGACTCAAAATACAAAAAAAACATGTTTATGGACTAATAAAGATGATTAGAAATCGCACAATTGCAGAAAAATGGAAGGTTTGCGAGTGCAGATTATCTGTAATAAAAAGCTGAGGGGAGAGACGGGGGAGAGAGGGAGAAAGCGAGTTAGCTGTACAGACCTCTCATTGCGAAGGATATGAATAGCCTTTGTTTTCACCACAACTCAGGGCTGTGTGGTCTGCCAATGTCTGGCTCTTATTATGGGGTTTGTGTCTGCGTAAGTGGCATGCACGTGTGCGTTGGTGTGTGTTGCTGTGTGTTTGTGTGCAAGGCCGAGAGCACATGGGCGTGGGGGAAAAAAAAAAAAAGCATATATATATACGTGCAGGTGATTATATTTTCAGGAGGGTGAGACTACATGTGTGTGCATTTAAATGTTTCCACACAGCAGATACACTGTTTTCTCTCTGCTCCTGTTCGGCTAAATAAATGTGGCATGGGGTCCAGGGGCTGGCACGAGTGCGTGTGCACGCTTTTTTATCCGTTAAAGTTGTGAAATGAAATAGGATTTCACAGAACGGCACAGCGGCTGTGGGATTTGGGCTCCCTTCGGCTAAGTAGAGTGGGATCGGTTGATCCAATCAACGGCAGAACTGCAAGGAGAGCCCATTTCACAGCTCCGGGCCCTGCCAGAACCCTGCCTGCCTGCCTGCCTGCCTGCTTGACTTAGAATACAAATGAAGCTCCCTGAATGCACACTTACACACACATGCAAGCATGCACGCTGGTACTTACAGACAGTCTGGCTGGGGATGTATAGTGCAAGAGTTGTTGTTAGCTTTCTGTGGAGAAATGACACCGGTAGGGGTTATAAAACTGTCTCGTATAGTACAGGTACATCTGAGGACTGTCTCCACGTTCAGTCCCGGTGATTTCAGGTCACAAATGTCCTTCTGGATTTTTATATAGTCTCCGAATTTTTGCATTATTTCTTTGTGCAAAGCGTAACTTAACGTTTGTTAAAGAACACCAAATGTCAGATATGAAGTTCAATGATTTGAATGTTTTAATATATTGTGTTGCAAGTTTATTCTTCTTACTGGAAACTCACACAAAGCAACAGGTTGAAGCAGCCACTAAATTAGCAAACGCTAGAATTTCTGGTGCCAAAAACGGTTGAGATCTGCTTCCTAAGAGAGTCGTTAATATTGTGACAAAATCACTGTTGTACTCAAATGATGAATGTTTAATTAAATAACCATCTCTTTCTGTTTTGTTTTAGGCTACTGACACCTACCTGGTGAACGACGATCCTGCTAGAGGCCCAGGGATGCCTGAATGTTTCCTCGTATCTGATACATATAGGGTAAATACACACACACACACACACACACACACACACACACTACAAGGTCTCTGCATCTGTCCTTGTCAAGTTGATGTCCCACAATTTATTTCCTGGACACACAAACAAACCCAGTCCATTAAAAGTAATCTCTTTTTTTCCTTTTATAAAGATTTACCGCAGTTAGGAGGAGGAGGAGGAAGAGGAGGAGGTGGATGGGGTGGGAGGGGAGGCGTTCAGAGTACAAAAGGCTCATCAGAGCATTGTTGCCGAATCATTTTTTACAGTCAGACGTCACCGCGGGGATGTTAACCGCTATGTCATCTTCATTCTTAAGATCTTGAATCGGAGGCTCTGGGGTTAATGTGTCCAGGAAGTACACACACATTTTTCAGTGTTGACATCCAGCCCGTTAGCATGCTGATATATATCCACTTCCTGTCAAATCTCCCACATGTCATCGTGGACGTCCTGAACTCATTCGTCGACCGTGCTGACGTGTGGCAACGGTGCCCCGCAAAAACACTGTATTTCCTCAAAACGTCAACTTTTCTGTTACGGCCTATTTTTACAAGGTTTAATTTATGCTTTGCTGTAGTTTGGCTTCTCTGCGGAGTCCAGACACATGCCAGAGAGCAGAGAACAAAATGAGGTTCAAAACGTTAAAGAACTGAAGGTTTTTTTGCGGGACATTTTCTGCGCAACACGTCCTACATGCAGTCAATTTTATAGATTTGTAAAAAAAAAAACAACAACAGCACATCGTCTTTCAGGTTGTGGTTACAGACGACTGTTTGACTCCCTTTGGCCTGTGTGCTGCAATCTGACATGTCGAATTTACCGCTCAAATTACAACGGTGACGTCAGACTATAGGAAATAAATCTGTGCGTTTTCTTCCTGTTGAATACAAACACGGCAGAAACGCAGTAATCCAAAACGTATATGCAGCTATTGCACACAGTAAACACATAAAAAGCAGCAGGCGTAACACATTGCTCCACACACACACACACACACACACACACACACACACTCAGATTGCTAACAGATCCAAAGAGTCTCTAGGATCCACACTGTGTATGATATGCTTGTTAGCCATAACGGCCAGTCAGCCATTTCTCTCTGACTGCATATGCCTGTGTGCGTTTGACTGGCGTGCTCCCTCCCAGAGCACACATAAACAGCTTACTCAAACAATATTTACACTGTACGCCGTAGTAAACGGTACAGTTACACACATTTTCCGTTCGCATATTTCCTGCCTTTTTTGAAAGGCAGCCTCAACCACCTGTCTCACACATTTAGCATGCTAATGGCAGTATCAGTATGCTACATCACTTTCAATATTTAATGGCCTAGCCACAGGCGATGGTAAACAGCAAGTATACGGGTAGTGCCGTGTGTCAATGGGAGACCACAACACGCTAACTTTAGACACACCATATGGTTTTCTCATGTGCTTTTTTAATGGCAAACATAGTCTCAGAAACCACTAGAGCCCTGCACGCTCGAGGGGCTTTCATAGGTGATGGTCGGACAGGGCTGTTTGATCATGGCCAGAGAGAGAGAGAGAGAAAGAGAGAGAGAGAGACAGAGAGAGAGAGAGAG
>CAKAOH010020547.1:0-14116 GCA_916701665.1 Sebastiscus tertius
TCTCCTCTGACCTCTGACATCAACAAGGCATTTCCGTCCACACAACTGCCGCTCACTGGATCTGTTCTCTTGTTGGGACCATTCTCTGTAAACCCTAGAGATGGTTGTGGTGAAAATCCCAGTAGATCAGCAGTTTAATACTCAGACCAGCCCGTCTGGCACCAACAACCATGCCACGTTCAAAGTCACTTAAATCCCCTTTCCTCCCCATTCTGATGCTCGGTTTGAACTTCAGCAAGCCGTCTTCACCACGTCTAGATGACGTAATGCATTGAGCTGCTGCCATGTGATTGGCTGATTAGCTATTTGTGTTAACAAGCAATTGAACAGGTGTGCCTAATAAAGTGGCCGGTGAGTGTAATTGCTGACTTTGCAACCAAAGGAGTTCAAAATAAAACTTTTAAGAAAGACCTCACTTCAGGCTCCCGATAAAGAAACTGTTGAGATGCACTAAAATGACAGAAGAAGATTGGGACTATTTGTGCTCTCGACTGCACGTCCTCCCACATTCAGTGAGTCAAAGCCCTGAAACATGCCTCCTCCCTGTCTGTCTGTGGACGACATGTGGCTGAAGGAGGACGTGATCACAAAACATTCAGCAGACGTGTTGGTAAAAATATGCATCGTTTAGAGTTGAAAACACCCAAAAGCAGTGATGTCACGGTGTTCTGTCTCCCCCTGAAGGACACGTCTACACGTCTACATCACTGCCGCGGTGGGAAAGTTAAACTAGCAGTTATAACAAGAAAACTCCCTTTTGTTCTCCCTGGATGACAACATACTTAACTCCTGATCTAGAGATGATTATTAATTATTGCATCCACTCATCACATCCTGGCAGATGGTGATGGAAGGAGCTCTAACCTGCGGTGTGTGACTCAGTAGATGGAGTCAAGTCACTTTATTTATAGAGAACATTTTAACAACAACACGTGTCGAGGCGTCTGATGGGATCTCAACTGGTACATTTTGTTTCTGATCATTTCCGTCGTCATCCGTAACACACTAACATCCTTTTTGTCTTGTTGACAAAGTTAGAACTCAGACGTGCAAGGATACTGGATTTAATGAGAACTGAGGACGATCAGTTGGTTGTGGTCGATCCCAAACAATGCTAATAATGTTAGTCTGGCATTTGCAGAAATATGAAGAAACAATAGAGGCTAACTTTTTATTTTCCTTCTGTTGATGTTAACATTTTTGTTAACAAATTGTCAACCCGTTCTCACAACTGACTTCCTTAGTCCTTGTTGAGCCGGGTGGCACATCGGACAAAGACTAAGGACTAACCACTCATCTCTGTTGTTTGCTTTCTTCTCGATGCTGTTCCAGCTGCATCCTCTCGTCTTCATCTCTCCTTCTCTCCTGGTTCGCCTGCAGCTTGTTTTGGGCCTCCCTCTTTTGCGTTTTCCCCTCTGGTGTCCAACGCAATGTCCCTTTTGTCACGTCATCAGATGGTTTCCTTACTACATGTCCTAGCCATCTCCATCTTCTTCTTATCAATATTGTTTCCATGTCCCAGCACCAGCTGTCGGTTTGTGTAGTTCATGGTTTGTAATCTTCCTGTAGGCCAGGATATCCTCATGATGTTTCTGAGGCGGGTGTTGTGAAAGCTGGAAAGCTAGCCTATATGTCTCTTTCAGTCGTTCTCCAGCACTCAGCACCATGAAGACGGACAGATAGCACACAGCTGTTGTGTAACTTTATCTTGGTGTTTCTAGTTATGTGTGTCGACTTCCAGATGTTTCCAAGTCTTAGAAATGCTTTCCTTGCTTTTCCTAATCTGGCCATAATAATATACAGTAAATGCCACGATGATGCGTAAGGCGTTTGGCGCGTACGCCTTTCTGGATTTCTGCGTGTCATTTGTACGCCAGGTATTTCTTTTCTTTTCTTGTTTTTCCTTTAAGCTGTAGACTCTAGTTGACATTAGCTTTTGAAGATTTTGGTCCAGAAGTTTAACTATTCCTTCCCCAGATAGGCTGCTTTGAGTTCTTGGATTTAACTAAACACTAAAAGACACTGGAAGTAAATGACCGCTGCTTGAATGTGATGCTCCAGAGAGGTGGTGGGATCTCCTGCTTAACAGATTAAACTCTGATTTAAAGTCGGTCCTGATCTGTGAGGAAAGTGAATGTTTGTCGCAGCCTGATGGATCTTTTCTTGGATCCCGATGAGACGTCGGTGTCTCTTCTTCCCCCACACTGACACACAAAGAGAGGACGTCATGTTTCATCGATCGGCCCGCTGCTGATTTTGACTCACTGCGTGTGGGAGGAGGAAACAGGAAGGAGTCTGTTTACCGGTCCGTCCACCCTGAACCCTGAAGGGTAGTTGTTGTTGTGTGGGAGATTAAATGTGATAAACGGTGGCGGTGTGAGGTGTTCTCACATCTGTCGTGTCCACTGTGAGAAGATGAAGCGGTGAACTGTAACGGTGTGTTGCATGTAAACAGCTGGATCTATTTCTGAAGACGTAAACATGGCAACTGATTTTATTTATTTATTTATTTTGAACAGATCTTACCCGGAGTTCGTATCATCATCGCCAACCCGGAGACCAAAGGGCCGCTGGGAGACTCCCACCTCGGAGAGGTCCACACATCAACTTCATTCAGTTCTTTTTCTTCTGATTTCTTTTTCTATCTCTACACTTTTTCCTTTCTTTTCTTTCCTTTTCCTCTGTCTTTCTGTTTTTCTCGTGTTTCTTTATATTCCTTATATTTTCTGCTTTCTTTCTCTTTTTGCTTTCCCTTTTTCACTTTTTCTTTTTCTTTCTGTCCTTTTTTTCTTTTTTATCACTATATCTAATATTTGGTCACATGTCACTACTGTTTTCTCCTGAAATATAAATGTATAAAACATATAAATATAACATGTTTGTTCTCTCTTGGGTTGGTTCCTGTAGATCTGGGTGCACAGCGCTCATAACGGCAGCGGTTACTACAGCGGTTACGGCGAGGAGGTTCTTCAGTCCGATCACTTCAACTCCAGACTCAGTTTTGGGGACACTCAGACGGTCTGGGCCAGGACGGGCTACCTGGGCTTCCTCCGCCGCACCGAGCTCACCGACGCCAACGGAGGTTAGTTTTCCTCTCTGACGCCGACGTTTCCTCAGGTCGTTCTCTCTGCCTCCAACGCCAACATGGCCTCTCTCTCTGTGTGTCTCTTTCTGTCCAAACAGAGAGACATGATGCTCTGTTCGTGGTGGGAGCTCTGGAGGAGGCCATGGAGCTGAGGGGGATGAGGTACCATCCCATCGACATCGAGACCTCCGTCATCCGCGCCCACAAGAGCATCATGGAGTGGTACGTTTGATCTGCACGCTGCAGAGACCAGCCCAGTCGCCAGGAAAGAGGTTGTAAACCACGGATACGTTGAATGTCAACGTTTTATATCAGCCTCGTATCACGCTGGCAGAAACACACAAAGTCACGTGGTTAACGTTGTGAAACGATTGCTTAGGTTTAGGTAACACAACTACTTGGTTAAGGAGAGAAAAAAGATCGTGGTTTGTTTTAAAATAATAGCGCAACAACGTAACGAGACAACGTAGCGAGACAACGTAGCGAGACAGCGTAACGAGACAACGTAGTGAGACAACATAACGAGACAACGTAGCGAGACAACGTAGCGAGACAACGTAGCGAGACACCGTAGCGAGACACCGTAGCGAGACACCGTAGCGAGACACCGTAGCGAGACAACGTAACGAGACAACGTAGCGAGACAACGTAGCGAGACAACGTAACGAGACAACGTAACGAGACAACGCAAAAATGTAAGGCTACAAAACAACTTGGTTAAGGTTAGAAAACAGATCATGTGTTAAAATAATAATGCAACAATGTAACGCAATCATGTAACACAGCAACGCAACGTAACTTAGCGCAACGTTATGTAGCGCAACAACGTAGTGCAACAATGTAGCGCACCACTGCAGTGCAACAATATACAATGTCAATAAATAACAACCGCCCTTCGCGGACTTTCTTACGTAACTCTACGTAACAACTGGAAAGTCAACGTTTACTTTGGGTATACTTTGGCGGGACACGAGCAGCGGTCTCCTGGGTGATAGTCTCGTGTTTGTTTGACCCGTCACTACTGCGCTTAGCGGACTTTCTCGCTTGTTATAATCGTTATAAACTTTCCACGTAACGGTCGCTTGATATCCTCCGTCACCTGCTCTGACTGAATGCAGAAACGTACAATGCCAACATTTTTTCTTGGCGACTGGGCTGGACAACTAAAACGTCAGATGTGTTTTTAAGCTCGTGGAGGAGCTCTGCTGCCCCCTAGTGGCCGAGAACATACTGTACATGGCCGATAAGATGAAATGTGCGTCCTCCTAATGCAGCGCGGTCTTCCCCTGGACCAACCTGCTGGTGGTGGTGGTGGAGCTGGAGGGCTCCGAGCAGGAGGCCCTGGACCTGGTTCCCATGGTGACCAAGGCGGTGCTGGAGGAGCACTACCTGATCGTGGGCGTCGTCGTGGTGACGGACATCGGCGTCATCCCCATCAACTCCCGCGGCGAGAAACAGCGCATGCACCTCCGCGACGGCTTCTTGCAAGACCAGCTGGACCCCATCTACGTGGCCTACAACATGTAGCCTGAGTGTGTGTGTGTGTGTGTGTGTGTGTGTGTGTATGCGTGTGAGTGCGCCTGAGTGTGAGTGTGTGTGTGAGCGAGCATGCCGTGCATATCGCCGTCGTTGTTCATTTATTTCCCAGAATCAAGATGTACTGTATTTTTGAACCTGCATATGGTGTGGTGTTAAGTCGTCCGTTTTCTTTAAAGTCGTGTTGTGCCGGTTGGTTGATTGATTGATTGATTGGTTGATTGGTTGATTGATTGGTTGATTGATTGATTGGTTGATTGGCTGATTGATTGCTCAGTGGTGGTCCGATCATTTTTACACCCCGTTCAATCTCGTGACCGTTACCGGGAGCTCGTCACTGTAGAAAGCCTTAGGGGGAACACTGTGTACGGGGCGAACAGCTCCTGTCGTTTTTCAGAGGTTTTAAAAGTAGAGAGAGAAAAACTATCCGTCATCATGTTTTACTGGTCGAATCAAAAAACTAAAAGAACAAACTCCCAGATTTGTGGTATTATCTCAATTAGAACAGCCAGATAACTGTAAAAATATAAATATTGTACATAGACATAATAATCTATATGGAGAGGTACCTAAAACACGATGAGGTGTAGTAGCCCCTATATGCAGCTCTCTCCACCTGCACCCTGGATGTGTGTGTTAGTGTGTGTGTGTGTGTGTGTGTGTGTGTTCATCATGTGTTTATTAATGTGCGACAGGGACCTTTTCCATGGTTTTAACGTGATTCACGCAACAGATTTTATCCTTAGACGAACAAATAAGAATCTTTATGGAGACTTGAAACTGCACAATTTAATCAAAATATTATCGAAATCACAAGAGGTGCAATATTTGTTAAAGAAATAGCATTTTAAATGAAATATTGTGGTGCTGCAGAGACGTCCGGACCTACACGTCATACTCTACACACTTTGTTTGCTACAGATCCTTGCAAAAACTAACCATATTCATTTTAACGTGTTTTGTCAATTAAAATGAGAATTATGATGTAAAAATTATCATCATCAGAAAATCTAATTAAAAAAATCTTACTTGAAACACTAAAAGTTTGATTGATGCGGGACATTTGACCTGGTTTTAAAGGGATTCACACAACAGATTTTATCCTTAGACGAACAAATAAGAATCTTTATGGAGACTTGAAGCTGCACAATTTAATCAAAATATTATCAAAATTGCAATTTTCAAATGGCAGAAATTGCATTTTAAATGAAATATCGTGGTGCTGCAGAGACGTCCTGACCTACACGTCTTATTTCTTTTCAAAATCTTACTTGAAACTCTCAAAGTTTAACGTGTTTAAATGGAAAACAGCCCCAAAAAACTACTAACTGTTTTCAGCATCCGTCTAAATTGTACGTTCACACCAAGCGTGAGGTGCGATTACACACAAAGTCAATGCAAAGAGAAGAATAGACGGTTACTACTTTTAATTTGCACCATCCAGTCATGCTGACATTAGAATGTCAGAACGTGTGTCATGAATATACTGGATGAAATGAACGGGCTAGCTAACGTTGGCTAACTGTGAACAGGTTTCCTTTGTCAACGAGCCTCTCCTGCAGAGCGCTGACGAGTTCAACGTGATGCTGCGTATCCCAAAATAAAGACAAAGACTGTCGGAGGAGATTTAAAGTTTCGATTCAGCGTCGTCAAAGACGGGACGCCACAATTTTCTCAGATTTGTCAGCAGAGCCACGAAGCATGAACCTGAGCTTCTCTGGTTCTTCTAGTCTCTCAACCATCAAACACAACTGGGAGCTGGTGAGGAGAGGAGAGGTCTGGTAGTGGTGCAGCTGAGCTCAAATATTCATAACAATATTCAAAAGCAACACATTTGGCACAGATGTAGGTTTATATGTTAAGAAAAGATTTAGATATCGGGGCCCCTAAGTCCGCCAAACAGGCGCTAAATATTCAAAGATGTTGCAGAAAACTGATTTTCTGACTCTTGATTCGGGATGCTAACTTAGATTTTTAGTTTTTGCCGATAGCCGACCCTCGTTAACTGATTTATTAAAAGATTAGTGCCTTCATACAACCTCCGGAAGCTCCATGGCGTAAAAGGAATTAGTGGCGTTAAAAAGCTTTTGCGTTATTATGGCGTTAACTTTGACAGCCGTAGATCTTATCGATCTGTATTAAGGCCATTTACTGTATAGAAGCATGTCAGCGCGGGTATGTTCCCTGATTAACGGGTCAAAAGCTGTTCAAACTGCCGCGCTTGTACAACATATAAACATACATCTGTGCCAGATGTGTCGCTTTTATGGCGTTGTTCTGCTTCAACTGCTCCGCTGTCGTCGTTTTTACATATTTGAATGCAGACATATTATACCTTTTAAAGCAGCACAGTAATCATCATTTCTCATCGTTCCAGTCAACCAGTCTTTCACTTATCGTACTCAATTAGTTGCAGTAAACGTGATGGATTCAGTCCTTAAAACATCTCGTCAAGCAAAGTGCACTGTGTGAATATAAAGAGGGAATATTGTTATTTAAAGGGACTTTATGGGAGCAGATTAACCAGTTTAAACCAGTTTAAACCAGTTTAACCACTTTAACCACTTTAACCAGGTGTAGTAATCCACACCTGGCTGTGAATTATCAGCACTGCTGGGAGTGACCTGAGAGAGACTCTGCTGGTTATATAGAAACGTTTATTTATTAAGAATAATTCCTAATTGTTTACATCTGATGACGTCATCTCATCCTTCTTCTTCTTTGGTTTCGCTTTCATCGTCTTTTTATCAGAAGAAAAGAGAAACTTTATGCATATCAGGAGATGCTTAGCAGCTTGTTTGGGTTTGTTGGTAGCAGCGTAGCGGTCATGTTCCAGTCCCTGTGTGTGTCCGTGTGTGTGTGTGTGCGTGCATGTGTGTGCGTGTGTGTGTGTGCGTGCATGTGTGTGTGTGTGTGCGTGGTGGAGGATGTTGGATAAGAAGGAAAATCCCGTCAGAGACTCGGAGGACTCGTCTGTGTGTTCAGGACTGGATGGGAGAGAGACTGCATGGTGTGTGTGTGTGTGTGTGTGTGTGTGTGTGTATTGTATGTAAATAGTGTTGATTTTGTACGGTACAAGTGTGTGTGACTTGTTTTGTACACATGATAAAAAGATTAAATGACACTTTTATAAGAGCCTGCTATTGGCTCACCGTCACACTATACAGTGCAATAAAGTGCTTTGATTGGCTAAAACTCAGACTAGTTTTTATTATTGTTATTATTATTATTATTTATTTTTATTATTTTTATTGTTTCCTTCACAGACAGAAAAAAAACAGTCCGGTGGGTTTTATTTAATTAATTAATTAATTAATTAATTAATTAATTAACATTTAATTAAATCAAATTTACAAAAAAAAAATAGATATTTAATTAAAGACTAAAAACACAAAAACAGCAGGGACAAATAAAAAATGAAATAAATAAATTAAAAAATATATGTAATTAAAGATCAAAAACAGTAGGGACAAATAAAATGAAATAAATAAAATTAAAGAAAATAGATATGTAATTAAAGACTAAAAACACAAAACAGCAGAGACAAATAAAACAAACAATACAATTAAAAATTTTAATAATAAAAAAGATATGTAATTAAAGACTAAAAACACAAAAACAGTAGGGACAAATAAAATGAAATTAAAAAAATAAATACGTAATTAAAGATCAAAAATGGCACGGACAAATAAAATGAAATACATAAAATAAAATAAATATATTTGTAATTAAAAACTAAAAACACAAAAACAGCAGGGACAAATAAAATAAAAATAGATATGTAATTAAAGACTAAAAACACTACATGCTGATAAATAATCTAAGTGTTATTTCTTTTTAATAAGTTGTTTTACACCCCTTAACATCTCTCCTCCGTGAAGCTCTGGCGACACCTAGTGGGGGTCGAGACCCTCAGGTTGGGAACCAATGAGTTAGAATATGAATGAACAAAATATTAAATCACAGTTTCAGGACCACAAAGTGCTAATTATTATCATTATTATTATTATTATTATCATTATTATTATTATCATTATTATTATTATTATATCATTATTATTATCATTATTATCATTATTATTATTATTATTATCATTATTATTATTATCATTATTATTATTATTATATCATTATTATTATCATTATTATCATTATTATTATTATTATCATTATTATTATTATTGTCATTATTATTATTATTATATCATTATTATTATTATCATTATTATTATTATTATTATTAGTTTATTTTTCTGCTTTATGTTTTCTGAATTAATCTTGTTCTTATATCTACAGTAAACATCCAGAACTATGACCAAACAATACATTTCATAATCAGGTTTTAGTTTTTTAATGTAATTTCAGAACATTATTCCTCCTCTGGCCAACTACATATTAATTATATTATACATTATATACATTATAACATTAAGCTTTGATCTGAATAACAGTGGAGCTACACATTAGATAAGTACAAGTTTGATGTTGTTTTTTAAATAAATGTTAGATTTAAAAAACATTTACAGCTCTGTGACAATTAAGCAATCTCAGTCAGCTGATGAGAACCATGTGAAACGCTTGAAAGCTCCAGAGTAGTTCCTAAATGGACCTGGAGGTGAGATTGTGTTGCTAACTTTATTTACTGATTTTAAAAAGCATTTATATTGGCAATGTGTGTCAGGGAAGAGAGGAAAGAAAGACAGAAGATAAGATATAAATATATATATAAATTTGAACACAACGTGAACAAAAACACCAAATATATAAAAGTTATTCATAAAGTTTTAATATCATGAAGAAAATAAGAGTTTTTTAACCGTTGAAGACCTTTAACCTGATTAAAGACTTTTATCTGCATCATTTAATGGACCAACATGTCCTGTTTAATTGAGCGTTTTCTTTCCCTCCGACCAGAGTTACACTTTCCTCTCATCTCCTCTCTCGTGTTTCCACGTCTCACAGTTTTCCCAGAGTCACGCTGGTTTTATTTTTAAATATCTATAAACACAAAAGTTTACACATGCAAACAATATTTAGAGAAAAGCAACAACTGGATAAACAGAAAGAAACACAATGCAACAGTTTAAACCTCCTGAGAGCCGCTGACACTTTAATGTCTCTCAGGATAAATAACGCTCCAAAGTTACGCTGAAACTGACATGTCCAGCTTCAACCGGTCCCTTGACCTCTGACCTCCAGATATGTGAATGAAGAAGACAAATAATACCAACAAATAAAATAAATAAATAAACAAATAAATATGTAATTAAAGATCAAAAACAGCAGGGACAAATAAAATGAAATAAATAAAATATGAAATAAATATGCAGCAGAGTTTTGGATGTTGCATTCAGGGAACATTTTACAGCAGAACAAAGAGGCTTCAGGCTGTTACTCTACAGTCAGCTTATAATACAAGTTGTCTTCTTTTAGAGACGCTTAAAATCCAGGACGGGTCCTTTAGTGGGTTTGGATGCAACAGCAGACGACTCAAGTGGAGGATTAACTTTGATTTGACTTGTGTAGACGTTGTAGAGGCGACGTCAGCGGAGAAAAAATGACTCATTTAAGATTTCACAGCTGTCCATGAAAAATAATATAATATAATAATAACAACAAATAAAACCCTATATTTTCTGTCTTTAGACCCCAAATATTGATGAATATATACAAACCGTACAGAAGACTTTCAGATAAAGTTAGAAAAACTGCATTTTGTAAACATTTCAGATATAAATTAACTTTTAAAAGCATCAAAAACCTTTAAAACTTCATGATTTGCAGCTTCCAGTCTTGTTTTGATTTTAGGTAATCAGATTATCCCTTTCGTTTCCCCTTAAGTAGCTTTAAGGTTGGAATAAGTGTCTTATTACATTAATTTTGTGCACATTTTCCCCCTAAAGTCAGCCTGGCATGTTTGCTATTTGACAACTTTGAGTTCTCCATTAATTAATTAATTAATTAATTAATTAATTAATTTGGCTGCTCATCAGAGTTTTTGATGTTGCATTCAGGGACCATTTTACAGCAGAACAAAGAGGCTTCAGGCTAGTTTATAATACAAGTTGTCGTCTATTAGAGACTGTTCCAAATGAATGGGATAAGACACTTATTCCAACCTTAAAGCTTCTTAAGGGGGAAACAAAAAGGGTCAGTTTAATCACGTAAAATCAAAACAAGACTGGAAGTTTTTGTTTTTTGTTTTCTGAAATATTTTGCAGGACTAAAATTCTAGTTACAAAATGCAGGTTTTCTAACTTAATATGAAACTTTTCTGTTCAGTTTTCAAATATACATCAAGGTTTGGGGTCAAAAGACAGAAAATATAGAATTATATTTGTCAATGTGGGACATCGTCTCAATATGTGGAACAATAAGGGATACAAATGCCGTGCAGTCCCTCGTAACGTGGGACACCTGGTCTCCCTGCTGCACACATTCATATATACATACACACATTATTAGACACACTGGAGCCCAACAGGAGGACCCTCTGAGGGCCTGCGGACCAGAGTTTGGAGACCACATGATCATCTGGTAGTAGTAGTAGTGGTTTCAGCCACATGGTGTCGCTGTTGTTGTTGTTGTTGTTGTTGTTTCATATTAAAACACTTTCCTCCAACCTTTAGGATGTGGTTTAAAGATCTCATACATCATTTGGTATTGGAGATTCTCTACACTACAAGAGGGAGTGCTCAGAAATGTTATTCTATATGGAGACCCTTTTTAATCTATATAGAAAAAATGGATACCACTGACATTAAAGTTTTAAACAGCGGACCCCATATTACACATAATTCACAACTTATACTTAGTTTTTATTTATTTATTTATTTATTATTATAATTTTTAATTTACTTATTTTTCTTTTTTTTTGGTCCTTTTTTTATTTTTATTTTTATTTTGTTTTTGTTTGGTATATGTTTCATTTATGTTGCTATCATATTTAATTAATTTATATGTATAAATGTAACTGTTTATGAAAATAAATATGTAATTAAAGATCAAAAACAGCAGGGACACATAAAATTAAATAAATAAAATTAAAGAAAATAGATATGTAATTAAAGACTAAAAACACAAAAACAGCAGGGACAAATAAAATAAAATAATTAAAATAAATATGTAATTAAAGATCAAATAAAGTAGGGACAAATAAAATGAAATAAAAAAAATATAAAAAATAAATATGTAATTAATGATCAAAAACAGCAGGGACAAATAAAATGAAATAAATAAAATTAAAGTAGATTTTGTACAGAGTACCAATAAAAAGACTTTGAGCAAAAAAAAAAAAAAAAAAAAAAAGAAAACCCCCAGGAGGCTCCTTCAGGTGGGCGGGAGTTAGTCAGTGAACAGAGAGAGAACCAGACCAGAGGCTCACTGCAGCTCACAGCAGCTCACAGCACCGGACCAGACCAGACTCACCACAACTCACCACACTGGACCAGACCAGCAGCTCACCACAACACACCACACTGGACCAGACCAGCAGCTCATCACACCACACCGGACCACCACACCGGACCGGGGATTATTTTGGGATGTTTGTTGGACTTTTCTGGAGAAACATTTGACCTGTTTTCAGTACACCTCAGAGAGATCTGACTCTGCAGAAAACCTCTAAACCTCTGAACCTCCAAACCAAACCAGCTGATCTACTGGAGACATTTACGCGTCAAACGCTTAGTGTCGTTTCACTGCAGAGCACGTGTTTCCTGCTGAGGAGGTCCGTCAGGTGAGCTTCTGTTCAGGTGAGCTTCTGTTCAGGTGAGCCTCTGTTCAGGTGAGCTTCTGTTCAGGTGAGCTTCTGTTCAGGTGAGCCTCTCTGTCCAGGTGACTGTGTTCAGGTGAGTCTCTCTCTGTTCAGGTGAGCTGGATGAGATGTAACCATGACGACCTTTACACACCGGCTCGCTCTGCTCCTGCTCAACTTCATCCACATGGTCAGTACCTTATTACCTCACTACTATTACTACTACTACCTTACTACTACTATTACTAATACTAATACTACTGCTAATACTACTAATACTACTACTACTACCTTACTACTACTACTACTACTAATACTACTACTACTAATACTAATACTACTGCTAATACTACTACTACCTTACTAATACTACTACTACTACCTTACTAATACCACTACTTCTTCTTCTTACCAGGCTTAATGTGATTAATGTGATTTTATCAAAACACTGTTTTCATTTGTAACATATAGATTAAAACGTGTCATGTCTGTAAAATCTAAATTATATAATTCATTTTGGAGTTTAGAGACTTTGTGGCATTTTAAATGATCTCCTATGACTCTAAATATTCACTTTTAATTGGCTTAATAATCATAATCAGACCTCAGTATTCCTCAAATAGCCACACAGTGAGTTTATAATGACCTCATGCTACTTTATTTATTTATTTTATATACTCCCAGTGTCATTAATGTGACAGCGACTTGACTGTAAATCATCTGAACAGCAGCAGCTCTCAGTTATAAACACCAGTGATGAACTCTACCGGCTGCAGCTCAACGTCTTCATTGTTCCTCTGTGTGAAAACATTCATTACAGATTCACTTTCTGCTGCTGGTTAACTTTTACTATCCAGGTCTGATTCAAACAGCAGGCTGTTACTCTGTTAGTTTATAGTTATGTATACAAGTTCCTCACTGAAAAGGCGACTCATTTCAGATTTGACTCCCAGAAAACAGACTTTTCACAGCTGTCCATGAGAAGAAACAGAAATATAATCCTATATATTCATAATAAAATACATATTACTATGTTCTGTATCTGTTGACCCCAGATCTTGATGTATATTTACAAACATAACAGAAAAGCTTCAGATGAAGTTAGAAAACCTGCGTTTTGTAACTTGAATTCTAGTCCTGCAAACATTTCAGAAAACACCAAAATCTCAAAAAAGCGTCATGATTTGCAGCTTCCAGTCTCGTGTTTTCATTTTAGGGGATCAGACCCTTTTTGTTTTCCCCTTAACATATTTTCTCTTTTCTTACGTAGCTTTAAAGGGACTATTTGTAACTTTCAGAAATGCTTGTTAACAGCTTCACCTGTAGCCGTTAAGTCAACGAAAGTCAGCGTCCTGTTGCTGGCGCTTGTGCTCGCTCTACATAGACATGAAGGAGCATCACTCAACACAGTGAGGAGACACACGTCAGCTAAAAGCACAGCATCACTCTAGAGTTCAGCTGCTTGGCAGTAATGTTAGCTGACCAGACCAAGGTCTCTCCATCAATCACTGCTGATCCTAGTGTTGGCTTTTCCTGCTTCAGTGCAGGCTGAGGCAGCGGGGCTCTGCAGCGAGTACATTATCGTCTCCGCCCGCAGCTGGAGGGAACGGGGGAGACACCGGAGTTTTGGTGGGAGACGGTAACGTTTCTCTCTGCGGAGCCCCGTCACTTCACAAGACACGGGAAACCTCTGCTGGTCTGGAGGAGCTGCAGCAGTTATTTCTGACCAAACGTCCACT
>CAKAOH010020548.1:6956-78535 GCA_916701665.1 Sebastiscus tertius
ATTGATCAGAGGCCGTATTCACAAAATTAACTCTTAACTGGCGGAGTTAGGAGAAACTCAGAAAATAAGTTTTTGGTCTGAGAGTAATTCACAGGAGATGACAGTTTGCACAACTCCATGCTACTTGGACACCGATATGGAATTTACATTGCTGTTAAGACCAGGGTTTACGTTAGCCAGGGTCACATGTAGCTGTCCGGCTGATTCAATTATCAACAGCCGAAATGTCCGTTGGGAAATATGTGAAATAAATGAATAAATTAATTATTAGCATATTAAATAACCTAATATTATAAGACATGTTGCCAAGACAATTTAAATATGAACTTATGTTATACAAAAAAAGCTTCTATTGAAGTTTTCGAATGAACCTTTGAATGTCTGACGTCATATTTTATGATTTTTTCGACTGCAGTGAAAATGAACCAACAAATCTGGATTTCAGCAGAATATTCTGTTGGCGAAGTATTTGTGTGCGTGCTTTAGAGACAGACAAAGAAACAGAGAAACAGAGAGAAGGTGGACTGAACACAGTGTTTCAGTAAGGAATTAATAATAATATGACGTCAACGTTATGAATGAAGCTTCACACTATTCAGTAGGCTACAGACTTACGAGACACACAACACTTTGAATTTGACAAACGTTGAATTCGGCCAGCCTATTATTTAATTTTTTAGACAGCTTCTTCATTTAACTTATTTTCAAGCGATGTCAAATGTAAGCTATCATATGGATTTAAAACATAAGTCCGGTCGTTGATCTATATGGCTGGAAATCTGGAATATTAACAGCCATATTGGAGGTAAAGGAACAAATGGAAGTGTAGCGTAAATCCTGTTTAGGACGAGGATTTAGATTAGAAGATGTTGTTGTTTGAAGACAGAATAAAATCTGTGATAAAAAACTGGTTGCCTGACTAGCACTAAGAAACCACTAAAATCCCTTTATAGTCTCCATCTCATTTACTTGAACAGACAGATGTGTACCTGGCGATGGCTCGTCGTAGGGGGTTCTTAGCCTGCAGGGAGGTGTAGACCAGAGACAGGGTGTGTAGACAGGCCTCTAGCAGAGCTCCATCAGGCTCCTCTTCACTCAGTGCCTCCAGCTGGGACCCTGCCTGGAGCAGTAAGGACACACAATGGTCATATAGGGCTGCACGATTTTGAAAAAATATCTACTTGCATTTATTTTGACTGATATTTCGATTAATTGTGCAGCCCTATGGTCATATACTGTACGGTAGCACTCCATCCACATAGTTTGTTAAATTATGAATGAATATCATACAGTAGTAGACATGCACTAATCGTATTGTTACACAAGGTCTTTGATCAAACCGTTTGTCAACATAATCCCTGCATGTTGAAGACAACAGGGATGTATTTCTTATTATATCTCACATTGCTCCCAAAACCAACCTTTTTAACCAGCTGGATCTGCTGCACCGGCTCCGTCAGCTCCAAGCAGGACTGCAGAGTCTGGGCAACCTGCCTGGCTCCATCCTCTCCTCCATCCACAGAGAGCGACGCTGGGAAAGATCACATATTGATAAACATTAAAGAGGACCTATTATGCTAATTTTCAGGTGCATACTTGTTTTCTGAGTTTCTACTAGAACATGTTTACATGATTTAATGTTCAAAAAGCGCTGTACTTTTTCTCATACTAGCTGTGTTGCAGCACCTCTTTTTCACCCTCAGTCTGAAACGCTCCGTTTTCGGCCTTCGCTCAAACTTTGTTTGAAGGCGTGCCAAACTAGCCGCTAGGCAAAATGTGTTACTTGGTGACATCATCACGTTACAGAAAGAAAAGACAGGACTTCAATCAAGTCAGGCAGTTCAGGAGCAGTGGAGGAGAGTAACTCCTTTTGTCGTGGACTTTGGGCTTTGTAACTTTGCAGACCTTTTACATGCATAAAAAAAGCTATATACACACTAAAGGAAAGGGAAAAAGCACAAAAGCATAGTAGGTCTCCTTTAAACACTATGACATATACTATAATGTAGAAGTGGAGTGTGTAGGGTACACACACCTGGACTGACTGTGCTCCATGTTTTAATATGTTTTTGGGAGCACTAACAGGATTAATTACTTTGTTTTTATTAATAACCACAGTTAGCTTGCTTATCAGTATTTAGGTCACATTACCTATCAGTTTGTGTAGTTTCTCCTCATCCAAAACCACAGCCTCCACTTTGGCTGTCTTCTTCTTCTTCACCACCATGATGACTCTGTGTGAGGAGCAGCAACAGTTAATTAATTCCCATGACTTGTTTGAGCGTCAATCTAAAACAATAATTCCAATTTACATAAATCTTTAACAGGGCTTGGTAAATTAATCATCTTGTATTTACATATTAACATAATAATAAATAAGATAAGATAAGATAAGATAAGACAGAACTTTATTAATCCCCAAGGAAATTCTTGTGCCAGAGATTGCTCAAGTTCAAGTGTATAAAATACAAGTGTATAGAATAAAAAAGTACTATTTCTAGCACCAGTGCCTAGTAGAATAGCAATTAAGTAAGATACATTTAGTAAAATGAGTAAATAAGATAAGATAAGTAAAATAAAACAGGTAAATTAAGCTAACAAACAGAAAAATAAGTAATATTGCACATGTTGGACATTAATATTGCACATAATGAACAGTGTTTTCTTGATACATGTCAAACCTGAACCACTTCAACACACATTCACACATATAAACTCCACATTATTGCATATTTTGTTGCTTTACTTTAGCTAAAAGTGACTGCAGCTATGACTACTGTTAGCTCACTATTAGCTATCTGTCTCCTACACCACAATTAAAAGAGACACACAAATAACAAACACTGTCTGACACAATAAAACAACAACACGCTCACTGAGACACAAAGAACAGCTACATAAAGGTGTAAAGTTGAATATAAGTAGCTTAACAGTCACCTCAGTTCAGCATGAGGTTTAGTTACTGGAGCTCCTCTGGTTCAGCTGGTAACTGAAACTCATGTCAAGCAAGAGGAGACAACAGCTTTCAACTTCCGGTATTTGTTTTTCAGAATAAAATAGACTTTAAACATCATGCTCTAGATTAGAACAAAATAAAATGCTACTTTTATCTACTTTTTGTGGAATATTTATAATCTTAATTTGATTACACAATTAAAAAATACATTATTTTGAGTTAAATAAAAAATTTCTAAAATTGTATTTTTTTAAGTTATGTCTTTATTCTCGTAATATTACGACTTTTTTTCGTTAATTTATGACTTTATTCTCTTAATATTACGACTTTTTTCTCATTAATTTATTACTTTATTCTCGTAATATTACAACTTTTTTCTCGTTAATTTATTACTTTATTCTCGTAATATTACGACTTTTTTTCGTTAATTTATGACTTTATTCTCTTAATATTCCGACTTTTTTCACGTTAATTTATGACTTTATTCTCGTAATATTACGACTTTTTTCACGTTAATTTATGACTTTATTCTCGTAATATTACAACTTTTGTTTCTCGTTAAGTCATGACTTAATTCTGGAAATCTCTGATTTTTTTCCCCTCAATGTGGCTCTAATACTCCGTCGTACATTTGCACTTTGGCCCTCACTGCATTAGACTTATATACTATATACTTAGACTATAAACTGTGTTACCTTCATCACAATGATCAAATGTTTTGCGAATGAGTGATTAATACAATAACAATGAAATAGTATACACTTGTACAACTTAAAGACAATAAAAAGTGATTAATAAAAAAACAATAAAATATAATAAAATATGCAACTTAAATACAATAAAATAAGTCACAGTGTGTGAAGTAATTAAGTACATTAATAAAATCACAATAAAATGGAATAAAATGATGCAACTTATAGACAATAAAATGAGCGATTAATACAATAACAATGAAATAGAATACAATTATGCAACTTAAATACAATAAAATAAGTGTCTTTGAGCTTCAGAATATGACTAAAATTTCAGTTTTACCCTGGTTGAGATGTGAAAACTTTTATCACATACAGACATATATCGCTTCAAACTTCAAATCTGCTTTTTAATCAGTATGCCGTCTGCAGACTACATGTGATATTTCTTTTGCAGCTGTTTGTTTGTGCCTTTTTTTTGTTCTGTTTTAATTTTTTTAATTTTTGTGTGTGTGTAATTAGTTTATTTTTATTTGTTTCCCCCAATATTCACTGGACTGTAGTATTGTAATGTCTAATGTACTGTACCGAGTAAGTAATAAATTATGAAAAAATAACATTGAATTTGAAGCAACACTTATCCTGCTTCCTGTATTGTTCTCGCAGCTTGACACACCTGAGTCCATGCTCCACATGTGCGACGTCACTTCCGTCGAATTGTTACACCGCCCCCTCAGAACGCTGCTCTGTCTGGAAAAATAGCGCTCCGGCTTCTGATTGGCGGAGAGCACACGTCAATCAAACACAGACTCGCAGAGAAACGCCCACCGAATGATCTGATTGGCTGTTCTGTGACAAGCCACGCCCCTTAAACCCCACCAGTCTCCAACTTTTATTCTGAGAGAGCTGAGATGAAATCCTCTGAGCAAGAGAGAAATTCACCGTTTTATACTCATGAATTAGGAGTTTTTCCTCAGGAATAAGAAGAAATGTGTGGATGCTGGAGTCGACATGGCGTGAAGTCCCTCATATAGTATCTACCCATCAACTATTATCAAGGGTAAGTGGAGAAACTTTGAAGAAAATTGTATTTTTTTAATTAAATAAGAAACTAATCAAAGACACATTATAGCTCTGAACCTATGCTGAACAGAACACCAGTTTCATAGATATTTGGTATGACAGTGATGTGAAATTGATGATTTAGTTGAGGACACTCATGAATGTGATTACAGTAGTCTCTACTGTTTGCCATAAACTCTCACAAAGAGTGATGCTATTTGTGTCTTTTGCTATGATTGGTGTTATATTCACACTTCAGAGCTATATCCACTACAATTTTGACACTAAAATACACTTTCTTTTGTAAATTAAATGTAAAAATATTCTTGTGACATCACAGGAAATGAAAATACATGAGCTCTGATGTATTATAGTGTCTGTAAATTCAATTTAAAGTACCACAAACTATTTAAAGTTCAACTTTTTTTTTACTTCAGAGTGGTGACTTAAAGTCTCTGTATGAATCCTGAAAAATTATAATATATATTATCTCAATGTTTAGGGTACTTTGCTTCCAGTCTATCGCTTTTTTCATCCCAGTTATGGCTTTTAATAGCTCACTGCATCACTGGTGCTGACCACAATCACAGAGAAGCACTCAGACAGCAATTTCTGGTCCACTGTCTCTTAACACTGTGACTTTACTCAACAGGAAGTGAGACAAAGAGACAAAAAGAAACTCATAGTCAGGGGTCAGGGGTTAACTGGCCTTTAACATTTTCCACCAACCACATCATCACTGTGGAATGATGCTCGGAGAAAAACTTATCTGTCCTTCATTATAGAAAATTGACTAATATTCTCATAGGAGCTTATTAAAATCACAAAACATGTACTTACAAGGAAATGTGAGCGAATCTCAAAAGACCAACTGAATCAGCAGCAAAACCATAATAAATAAAAATACTCCCCATAAGGTGTAACGGGTGTATGATAAGAATGTTAGAGTAACTAGATTATGCAAGCGAGGGTGGTTTTACAGATAATTCACTATAAATCTTAAAAAGGCTTGTCAGTGCAAATTACAGCATGTTTGAAATGATACTATAGGTATTTTAAATATCTTAATATCTTTGTAAGAAACAGTTAAAAAGAAATTGTACTCCTTTTTTTAAATGAATATGTATAATGTAAGAAGAACAGAGCTATGGTATCACATATTAAAGGGACAGTGTGTGGGATTTGGCGGCATCTAGTGGTGTGGTTGCAGATTGCAACCAATTGAGTACCCATGCACTCACTCCTCCCTTTCTAAGACTGTGGTAACATGAGCCGCTGAGTGCAAAACTGTGGTAACGCCGTTCTCCTCGCTCAGTGGCCATCCTTATTGTAATAACACTACTTTAGGAGTAGCTGAAGTCAGACGGCGGCTGGCGGTAACACGGTTTTGCACTTTGCGGCTCACGTTACTGCAGTTTCACAAGCGTGTCGGAGAACTACGGTGGCCTTCAGGTAACGTAAAAACAATAAAGGAGCAACATGGCGGACTCAGTGAAGAAGACCTGCTCCCTATGTAGATATGAAGTACTCATTCTAAGCTAACGAAAACACAACAATTCTTATTTTCAGGTGATTATACACTAAAGAAAATGTATTTATGAATATTATATTTAATTTCTGCCAATAGATCCACCAAAATGTTACACACTGTTCCTTTAACTCGTGTGGTATGGTTTATCCATGTTCAATATGTCATAGTATAGTCATTTATGTTGTTTTGTTTTGTGGGATGAGAACTCTTTTTTTCTCCTTGCCTCCGTCAGTGTTTACCACAGCAAACAGGCAACAGAAATAAGCCAGTGGAAACCAGTTTATGGTCTCCCTCCACACATGTTTGCAGTCTCTTTGTGAGCGGGCCAGGCTGGTAATGAGAGGTTATTACTTGGAAGAGAAACCCAGGCTTTCTATCTTCCTCCTCCTGCTGCTCTCCTCCATCAGAGATCCTCATCTGTCTCTCTCTCTCTCTCTCTCTCTCTCTATATATATATATATATATATCTATATATGTGCCGCCTGTTTTCCTACGATAGCGCTGGAAAACATGATGCAAGTCCGTCCCAGGGAGGGCGTCGAGGTGTTTTGGAGCAACGGTGGTGTTTTTTCTTTCTGTTTGGCTAAAAGTGATACGCCCACTGCCCGCACTGGTCCAGCTGGGCTCGGCCCTGGAATATTTCAGGTGCTGGCTGGTGGCAAAACATCTGCACAACAACAAACCCTCTGTCTGCCTGTTTTGTGTCTGTGTCTAGATATGTTTGTCCTTATTTGGGTTAGAGAGATGCGGTATATTGGTTTGCAAGTAAGAATCATTGGACTTCTATTAAAAATAATATATGGTCCAGTGACTGTTTTCCATTTTGTGATGATATATGATAAAGTTTGATTGATTTCATGTTATTTAAAGAACTGACGAATGCAGCACTTCTTGCCCTAATGCAATATTGACACAAGTAAGACACAACAATTTCAGTTTCAGTGCTATTTTGGAGACACAAATGGAGTTCTGAGGAAAACTGAAATATTACCTGGAACTTTTGGTATGAAAATTGTTAAAGGTGAAGACCTGCAGATGTTGAACAGCTGCACAAAAATGACATTTTGATCATCCTTCTGAAACCAAACTACAATCTCCACGTCAGCAATCATTCACTGCTGAAGTGCCCTTCAGCAAGACACTGAAATCCTAACCAGCTTCAAGGACGGTTGTCTCTCTAGCTGATCTCTCCACTTAATTAAAGGAAGATATTTCCCACAGGAAACATATAGCGGATCACTGTATTATTACGTGCATATTCTCAGTCTCTCCCTGCTGTGTGTGTCTTCCAGAGGGTCGGTCGGGCGGTATGGCGGAGGGGGAGGACGCCATGAGCCAGGAGGACTGGAAGGAGAAGTGTATGGTCCTGGAGGCGCTGCTCATGAAGTTCAGAGTGCAGATCATCAAGATTCGAGAACTCACCGCCGACAAGGTTGGTTCAAGTAAACTTCATTCTGTTAATCTGTTGCTGAAAGCAGTTAATGATTTCTGTGGTGCCAGTTTGAGTCTCGTCTTAGTGAGGGAAAGTGTCTAGTGAAGCTGCTTTACAGGTGAGAGGTCTGTACAACAGTGTGTGTATATATACGGAAAGGGTGCTTTCCATTTAGCTAAAATGATTCCTCACTTCCCTGACTTGTGTCTCATCCTGCACAAGAGAGATATGAAGAGGAGATGTGAGGGTGGAGGAATTGTATTTACCAAATAGGACACCCTCGCTCACTCCAGCATCATTTTGAAGAGATGGAAATCACTCATGATGCATAGCAGCATCTCACCTGTCCTACAATATGTGGAAATAATGAACTGCTGCCACCTGATGACTGCTGCTCCAATATTGATTATAGATCTATTATTGCTAGTGAAGGTGTCACATAATGTGACTGATAGAAATATATCACCAACAAAGAATTCAAATGTTTTTACTGACCGAAAAACAATGAAAAATGTATAAAAACAAAAAAGGTCCACACACTGTAACTCCCTTAGGTTCAATTTATTAGCACATCTTCATGTAGTGATGTTTCAAGCAGATGCTCTTCTTCAGACTTAATGTAACTGACAGAACAGAAGGGATGTGAGGAGGAGAAAACAGATAGAACGCTCTAAATCAGATCTTGGTTGGAGCTTGGATGAGCTAATTTTTCCTGAATGAGCCAAGATGCATTTGAATTAGAATATAGAAGAAGAAGTAGAAGAAGAAAATACTTATAATACTGATTAAAAAAGTACACGAAACACTTACCTGATCATATTTATTATTTGACTAAACATGGAATAACATTGGAGTTGCTGGTGCTGCTGTTATTCCTCTCTCCATGTGTAGTTTGCTTAACCCACAGTGTCACAATCATATTAATTTTATAATAATACTGTTTCCATGACAGCCAGCTGTTTCTTTTACTGTCCCATCAGACTCCTGTTGTAGTGGCGCTGCCTTCGGTAAAAACTTCAGCATTGAATACACCTGTGGTTCGAACTTGTGTACTAACATACTGCATACTACATACTCAATCAGTATGTACTGCATACTTCCTACTAAATCAATGATTAAGTATGCCGTTACCAGCAGACTGCTCACACCGAAGTATAAATACGATCACAAAGTTACGGTCCGAGCTACTGTTGAATGAAAATTGTTTTTCACAAATGTAAATCAACACGACCTCTTCTACTCAATTTGATATTTTCCAGTATTATTTTAAGGCAAATTAAAATGATATCATTCGCATTATCCAACGTTTAATTATTTTAACAGTCTGCTATTGCACTCTGAAGGGATACAATGCATTTTGGGGCAGATGAATATGTCCAGTAGGCCCAGAAATTCTTGCTAATCTAGTATATATCCAGGCATTTCTCACGTACACAAAATTCACATACTAGTAGTCGTAACGCACTTCATACTCAATTTGACATCATACTTAGTATGAACAGGATATTAGTGTGTGATTTCAAACACAGCCCTCGTCTCCTCCCTCCGAGATGCATTTAAAGGATTGTAATCGCTTCAGTGATGGCGGACCTCAGGTGATTTCTGTGGATCAGGCTGGAGGACGGAGTGAGGACAAGAGGAACCATGATTAGCTGAATGAAGCTTTTACTTCACCAGCCACCACACATAGCAGACAGTATTAATGCTGAACCACTGTACTGCTCCTTTCGCATCAGGCTGGCTCCTGAATGAGATGGACCGAATGAAAACCGGAAGGGCTTTGGGCGTTAAGGGTTAGAATCATTGTTACTGTATATGGAAACAAAACAAGTCATGTTCTCAGTCTAAGTTTGTCAGGAATAAACTGAATTACGACCGGGCTTTGAATGTGAGAGCGCCACAGACAGAAACTCCCAACTTTGGCCACATCGTTTGATGGGTGATCTCTGAAAAGATTCACAAAAAAATGGTCAACATGTCATCCTTATAAGTCCAGGATGACATCCACACTGAAACAGAGCTTTGTGGTGAGTCTGGTTGGTAGAGAGCAGCTCCGTCCCTCCCAGCCGACCCTCACTGGGCCGGCCCAAACTGCTCAGTGGCCTAGATCTGAAGCTGCTCTCCAGGGAGGCTGATTAGAGCTCTAATGTAAACAGCAGTCTGACCACAGGGCTCCGCCACGCACTGCATGATGGGATTGACCCAGCTCCAGTCAATTACAGAGTCGAAGTAAGCTCAGCTGGACGGCAAAACAAACTCCTGTAGAGACTTGGATGGAAGACTGGCTTTGGTAGGGAACATGTGAAAGTCTCTGCTGCATATTTCTGGTCTGATCCGCCGTAGTAGACAAGTTTGAATTTAACTATGTTTAAAGAATTTTCCACTCAACATCATAAAACACACCATTAAACTCAGAATAACACACAATGGGTTTTAGAGAAGCCTCTGCACAACTTTTACTTGTAGTTTTTCTCTTCGAGTGGTGTTGACTGTTTAATAGTTTAATAGCTTACAGCTTATTGCCTTGTCTGTACCTCATAGCCCTTAGCCTGTATTAAACTGTACACTCGCTCACACACAATCAGTCAATCAACTTTATTTGTTTAGCTCCTTTCATACAGGTTAGTGCAGTTCAAAGTGCTTCACAGATAACTGACGATCCAGAAAGTGTGAAAACCGTGAATACAACAGAAACAATTTAACAATTCAATAATTTGAGACCAATGCACGCGAGACAATACAAATGATACAAATTTAATAAAATAGAATTAAAAGCTATAATAACCGTAATAGTAGTAAAACAGTGTTTGAAGTAATTAAGTATATTAATAAAATAACAATAAAATAGAATAAAATTATGCAACTTAAATACAATAAAAATTGATTCATAAAATAACAATAAAATAGAATACACTCATACAACTTAAAGACAATAAAAAAGTGATTAATAAAATAACAATAAAATAGAATTAAAAGCTGTAATAACCATAATAGTAGTAAAACAGTGTTTGAGGTAATTAAGTACATTAATAAAATAACAATAAAATAGAATAAAATTATGCAACTAAAATACGATAAAATGAGTGATTAATACAATAACAATGAAATAAAATACACTTATACAACTTAAAGACAATAAAAAAGTGATTAATAAAATAACAATAAAATAACAATAAAATGATGCAACTTAAATACAATAAAATAAGTCTCTTTGAGCTTTAGAATATGACTAGAATTTCAGTTTTATCCTGGTTGAGCTGTAAAAGGTTTTATGACATCCAGACATATATCGCCAAGTTATGCAGAACAAAATAACTTCAAATCCGCTTTTTAATCAGTATGCCGTCTGCAGACTACATGATAATTTTCTGTCAGAATGAACATGTCGTTATTTACCCCCTGTAGGTTTGTCTTAGAGTGACCCATCACTGACCTGCTGCTGACGCTATGAGCTCATCATGTTAACATTCAGACCCCTGCTGATGTTTTTTTTTCTCTACTGTGGCTCCCACCGCTTGAGCCAGAGCTTGTTGTTTTAAAGCTGTGCGGGGGCGCAAGTACGTCACTACAAAATCCCCCTAATATCTCACTGTAGAGGTGGGCTAATAAAGTCACGTTGAGTGGTGATTCACTCTGTTGTTGAACAAACAGGAGGTTTGTGTCCATTCATTGATGCGACTGCAGCATCCTGGGTTGTGAAATGAGACTAAATGACTCGTTAAGATAGATATTGTTTGAAGTGACAGCACACTTACATTTTTTTATCATACCAAAATAGAAATGTTGAATCGTCTAATTGAGACAATTGAATATTAACTAACTTGAATCTAGGTTGACTTGATGGAGGGGGATGAGGGGAAGGAAAAGAAAGCGAGAGAGAGAAAATGAGGCATTGTGTAAAGATTGAGCTTCCCAGGGGAGGAAATACCCAGTTTAGTAAATAGTATGCATGTGTGTGTGTGTGTGTGTGTGTTGCACAAGAAGTGAGCTTGCAAGTTGAAGCAGTCAGCGCTATTCTGTGTGTGTGCACGTGCATTTATGAAGGTCAAGTCAAATTCATGTATAAACAGTTTTTAACAGAGATTTTTGCACGAAAGTGAAACCTTGCGTTGAGTGTGTGGGTGCAGCTATTTGGGAGGGACGTTGGTTTTGGCCTGCGGGGCCTCCAGCTGTAACAGTAGGCTACACATCTCATGATGGAGACAAAGAGGCCATGTGTGTTAACATTTTCTGTCAGCCTCCCCCCCTTCAACCCAACTTGCTGATCATTTTTATTCCATCCGTCCGCCTGTGTGTGAATCTATCCCTATAAAGAATATATCAGCATTTTGAATGAGGTGGAATACAAATGATAAATCAATAGACTCCTTGCTGAAGACTTAAAGGGACTGTATGTAAGTTTTTACACATATAAACATGTTTTAATTGTGTTTTGGTGCTCCAGGGAGTATTTACAGCGGCAGGATGGTTTATGAAACTACAATACAGTTTATCATAATGAAGGAACATGTCACATAGTTCAACAGTGTAGCTCATTGATGTGTTTTTAATTGTTTTTGGAGAACAATGGAGCTCTACGACACAGAGGGATAAGACATACTGTAAATCAGGCTTTGAACTCACACAATACTTAATATTAGTGCATCAATTAAGTTGGTTTTGATCTCGTCATGGGATTTGGTGACAATAAGCGAACTATAGAATATCGCCAGACGTATCCTTTGAGAGGGAAACTACACCCAGACTGTATGTATACCATACAGTACATACAGTAGACACAGAGCAAAACCACAAAGGGTGGAGTGGCGTCCTCTGGTTTGGTCTCCATTATGATTGATTCCACATTTGGAAAAGAAGAAAAACATCCTCCTATGTGGGTGATACTGGTCATGTGGACCAATCAGATCAGACATGTCAGTCACAGTCAATATACTTGTCATAAAACATATAATATATACAGTATATATGCACACACAAACATCTGCTTGAGATTTTAGCCTCCAGCCGCCTCGTCACCACCACATTTCCTCTTTTTTTTGCTCTCCTAAATACAGATGTTACTTTTCTTCATGCGTCTACATTTGCTTGTGTTTATTTTTCTATGCGTAGTACAGCTATGTGCTTGTATGGCTGTCCTGTGTGTCAAAGGAGACTTGTTTTTGAGGTGAGTTTATTCCTCTGTAGAGAGGCGAAGTCCCGTCCTTTCCGGTGGACACCATGGAACCTTATTTAGGAAGAAATCTGTACGGTTGTCAAATATTTTTGTTTGAATTGCGTCATGAATCACACATATGATGTTTGTCAATTTGAAAGATCATTTTGCAAGTCAAGAAAGTCGTAGTTTGTCGTAGTCTCATTTAGTTTTCTGTGAAACCGCTCAGTGAACTACATCTCTCGTCTCGCACAATATACGTATACATAACATTGTGCCTTGAACTTTGACCCTCTTGCTCATATATCCGCTGCGCAGAAAAGCATGCTGGCTTGCATACTGCAAAATGCGACTGGATGCAGGAGGACATCCTGGTATTTTTTAAATATTGCGTTGGACGTATGTATGATGTATTGGGACATACTAAATCTTTTTCTGGCATAATAAATAGTATAGTATTATGGGTATTGTAATGCACAGATAGGCTCCGTAGCTTCAGCGAGAGAGACGTGACTTACGCGGTTTTTGGGTTTGTAGTCTTTCTAATTACGTATTTTCACAGTCTGATACTTCAACAGTTTTACAACAAACTGTGACTGTCTTGACTCACTAAATTAAAATTAAACTTTATTACATTTGTCATATGCATATAATCACATACATGAAATTGGACCTCTGCATTTAAGCCATTTTAGGTGCGGATGGCTGATGTAAAGTGCCCGGGGTGCAACTCTGGGATCAGTGTCTCGCTCAAGGACACTTCGACGTGCAGAGACAGACAGATCGAACCGCCAACCTTCCGGTTTAAGGATGACTATTCTAACCCACTGAGCTACAGACGCCCCAATTATCTTTTAAATTGATAAACATCATATGTGTGATTCATGGTGTAATTCAAACGGGATCAAAAAATTATTTGTCTCTCGCCATTCATATTTTTTCCAAAATAAGGTCCCATTGTGGTCCACCAGAAGCTCTCTATTTATTGGACCTATTTGACAATTAACACATTATAGTTTTAGAGCGTTGTTGAGCATATTGGCCTGAGAATAACTGTAACTATATAGTTGGTGAACTATTTGGTATTAAACCTGTAGGTCAGCAGCACTGTGAGTCGTATATAGCATCTACAGAAAGAGGCTTTGTGAGCTGGCGGCCTGGCTGTGGATGGAGCGATGGGGGGGAGGATGGAGTTCAGGACGAGGTTGGCCACAGAGCACCAGTTGTGGAATTCCAGGAATGGGAGTTGAGCTGGAGTTTGTATCTGAGGAGGAGGAATTGACTGCAGAGGTGATAGAGCGATGTTGTATGGCAAGCCGTTTTAACCTTTAATAGCTAGACTGGATATGAACTGCAGATCTGCAGATTCTAGATAACAAAAATGCAATTGTGGATATCTTGAATTGGAAGCCCAACACACAAGAATGGCAAAAGTGACGTCATTTGTCCTAGAAAAGAATGTCATTGTTTATATCTGAAATGTTCTTTTTGACCAGGAAGAATTAAATTATGGTCTGAAAAACATCCACTTATACTTTTTACGGATTTAAAGATATGTTAAATTTAGTTTTGAATAAGAGAAATAAAGTTTTACATATCTTGAAATACAATTTCTTCTAGTAAGAATGTCATCACGGATATCTTTAATTACCATTCTGACTAGTAAGAACACAGTTTTGACAAGGAGAAATGCTATTATGGATATATAAAAATGTAATTACAGATAGGATTGTGGTTCGATTAAATGTTTAAAGGGCTTGTTATAATTGTTGGGAGGTTATGGAGGCGTGTGTGTTTGTCAGGCCTAGACACAGTGAAGCAGCAGCTGGAGGACTCATATTGTGTGTGAGTACTTTTGGGGCTCGTGAAATCGCCATAATGTAAACCTTAACCTCTCCTTGGTCGTCCTTAACAGGATATGAGACACACACCCAGACCTCATTCATCCTATATATAACATCCAGAATGAGGAAAACATACAGACACACACACGGTCTGATACTCAGGAGAATATCATCATCATGCGTTTATGGGTTTTTATATGTTGTTATGTCTGGTGTGTGTGTGTGTGTGTGTGTGTGTGTGTGTGTGTGTGTGTGTGTGTGTGTGTGTGTGTGTGTGTGTCGTCTCCAGCTCCAGCCTACACTATACATGCCCTGTAATTAACATGCAGCTCTCTGCCAGATGCTATATCTGTTATTGAGAGAGGCACATGTGGTTTGTCGTTTGTGGTGCAGCGGAGGAGCTATATAGAGTGTATGTGCGTAAGATATATTAACCTTTTTCATGTCTGCTTTTGATCATAAAGAAGTTGCTTTAGTGAAAAGTGATCTGTGAGTGTTTCTGTAGTTTGTGAGATCAAAATAACGACAGAAATAGATCAAGAGAATTCACGTTTTATACCTTTTTTTTCCTCGATACCCGTCATGTGAATGGAAGCACTCAGTTGCATTAAATGCCGCCGCCACCACCACCACCGCATTTATTTTTATCAGACACCACAGCCATACTGTCCAACGTTCTGGTGGCGTCTCGGCAGGCTGAACTACCAACTCCGTCAAATGCACCACAGACTGTATGGGCTTCAGCTGCTGCGGCAGCGGGCCAATCACACGTCACGTCACACTTGCGGTGATTGGCTCTGAGCAAAAACATACAAATAGTCTTTTTTTTCTAGATCTGGGTACAAAAAGGTCAAATGCAGGTATCCTTTGACTGGATAAGTGATACTACGTGGTACTGGGTTATTTCGGTATCGAGTACCGACACTTCAGTGCAGTTTTTTCTCCAAAACCAGATGTGAAGGTACCACAGGTTCCACTGACAAGAATTAGGGCTGAGCAATAATTCAATATGATAATTTATTGTAGATCGTGATGAAATCATACATCATGGTACACAATTACATTGTCTAAATTAATAATAACAAGAACATACTAACTCAAACTTCTCAGAATATCTGATGTGAAATATTCAAGGGAATATCATTTTGTTTTTACATCACACTTTACATTACCACTCAGTTCAATGCGACATAAACATACACAAATGTGTATATATGAAAAATGTTTGCATTTATTTTTTTCTTAATAATTTCACTTGAAACTGTTATGTTCATTTTGCACTAAAGTTCTTAATTAAATGAGAAAATGCTCAGCACTTTTCATTTTGTCAAGTATTTAATTCAAACAGAAGTATACAAAAATAGGCTTTACCATGTGGTTATTTCATATAGACTATTTATTTATTGAATTACCACAAAACGTGATATATATTGTTATCAAGATATGAAATTACCTAGAGCAGGATAGAAGATTTTGGCCAAATCGACACAAGAATACACTCATAGGAGACATCAAATCTTCTGTCTGTAGAATCAGATTCTCCATAATCAAACTGAAATGACGTGAAGTGGAACAGAGGCTGCGTAAAGGCCTCGCTTCCACTCTGGTCCAGAGAGCGTTGTGCAGTGGAAACACTGAGTGTCTCTGGCAGGGTGTGTCTGCCGTTGGACCGAGCCGGGTCCACTTCTTCTTCTGGTCCTCTGGAGAGTTAACAGCAGCAGGGGAAAGCTGGAGCACGGCCACGTCAGTCTCCACCGGCTGCATCCACGCTGCTGCTAAATACAGCTTCAGCTCTTCATGCTAGTTTACACACACAGTTCGGTCATGGAACAGAGCAGCAGCTGCTCGAGTGCTAATGTGTTGATTTCTACAGTACGTTCAACAGAACCACTGTAAACACCAAGTCGTTGGCAACATCATAGTACATATGGTATTTATGTGTTGGCTGTCGTTTTCCACTTCTAAAACATCACATTACTAGGAAAAGGGAGTTACTTTTAGGAATCTGAGTGGAGGAATACAAAAAAACGACTGGGAAAATTGTGTTTTTTATTGATGCAGGGTATCTGGTACTTAGAAGGTATTAAAAACCTTCTTAAACGTGATTTACAAAAGTCTTTTTTTCTTTAGTAATGTATCTGATCGCATGCTGTCAGAGATGTTTTACACTTATCAAGACTTTTGATTTTTTAGTGATTTTTAGTTGATTAATCCATCCATCCACTTATTATTTCTTATTCAGGTCCACATCGTGTTAATATAATTATTATAAAATCAGGAATTATTGTTATATACTGCAGGGAAGTACTGAAAAAATTGTTACACATTAATAAAGAATATCGACCCTACTGGTTTTCCATCATACTTTAAATGAATCAACTTTATTTGTAGTAAGTGAATAAAATAATACAAAATAATATGATCGTTGCTTTGGCCGGTATAAACATGAAACAAGTATTGAATTCCATTCTATGTTGTATTAAAATGGTCTTTAAAAAGTCTTAAATGGTGTTTTGAAGTGGGATTGTATGAGGTATTGACTGATATTTAGAATATTTCCACCACTTTATCTCGCCGTCAGACAGCCTTCCAGTAGAATCCGTTGACAAAAACAGAATAGATAGATATAGATTGAGTATAGTTTCACTTTCAGTTCAGTTCCCTGTCAGAAAATATTCTAAATATAGCGTACACATAAACGGATATTGATTTTTTTAGGTTAGCCTTTCTTTTAGGTGGCTAAAATATTGCTGCCGGCCCCGTCCACAGCAATATGTTGCTTTGCTTCCATGTCACTACTCTTGTCTGTTTCTCCAAGCTGGGGGCGTGCCGACCGTCATCTACTGTAGGTAATACACTGACTATGGATAAGTACCTCATATAAGTCAACAACTAATACTTAAAGAGCTGTGCACAGATAGCTGAAAGAAATCCCAAACATAAACTGACATAAACTGAACAAAATGCAGACAGACTTGAAGGAGGAAGCCCCTGTTGGGTCTCTGCTGTGGAAAAGGTTAACTATAATTTCTGTTTCCTGTGAATTTGTCACTGAAGAAGGTGAAGCTGTGTTTTCCTCGTATATGTTTACTCTGCAGTGAATGACTTCCTTCATTATCTTCTGTCCTATCCTTAGCTACATCCGATTGTCTGGTGTTTCCGCCCGATTTCCCCTCAGGGATTGTTTAAAGTTCCCTCTAATCTAGTCTTAATTTGTAGGTGCATATGTGCACATGTAGCAAAAATATTCTAACCGCGGTGGTTGCAGAGTTGCTACGCAGAGAATTTCCATCGACATTCCCGCATATTTTCCTTCATGAAGCCACTGAGGTTTGAGAGTTTCCTCATTCCGCCACTTTGAGCCGAAGAATTTCAGAGGAATGTTGCTCATAAAGTCATCTCTCTCCTCCATTCCCTCCAGGGTTTTTCATCCTTGTGCATGTGCAAGTCTAAACTGTGTAAACTGGCATTATATGTACACACTGTCTGTGTGTCCATCCACGTGTGTGTGTGTGTGTGTGTGTGTGTGTGTGTGTGTGTGTGTGTGTGTGTGTGTGTGTGTGTGTGTGTATCCAGGCTGTGTGACCTTTGGTGTTGCTGCAGTTTTAACACACTCCTACCAGGTTCCACATGCTCTGCTCTGATCTTAGTACACAAAGAGCCGGTTGTACCTTTATAGATGTGACACCTCATCATTATTATGTAGTTAAAGGTGTTCTGTGCAGCACTTCTGCAGAAATAAAACTACCTCATCAAGACATCTGAGACATGAGTGTAGGTGCTGTAAACAAATGGACTCATTGGCAAAAAGAATTGGCAGCTTCTTCTTGGCAAAGGAGTCTGCACTGCATTTTATAGTTAGTGCTATAGTTATTGCATTTTATAGTTAGTGCTATAGTTATTGCATTTTATAGTTTTTATAGGGATTTTAGAGCACTAACCTTCTAGCACAGAGCCAAAGGTTTCTGCAATTTTCACAAAGATAGCCAGGGAAATATATCTTCCAACATGTTGCCACATAGAGTAGCACAATGGAGGAGAAGGAGCCCTTAAATGTGAGAAATACCACTTCAAGCAAGCATGCTGATCAACCACGAGAGTTTTCTAGTTGAAGGGAAAATTCGCCACCTTTTTATGTGGATGTCCGTTCAGTGTCGATAATAAATGTAGTGAATTGAAGCAATAAATTCCTCAGTGCGTGCGATATTGTCCGAGAAAGTTGAGTTTGCGGCTGCAAAATCTGTTCTTCTATATATCCAGTGGCGTCATTTAACGTGACAGTGACGTAGTTGGACGCAAAGAAGAATTACAGGCTATTTCAGCTTGGATTTCTAGTTCTGGGTAGCCGGGGAGCACCATGCTCTAGATGCTGTTCAAAAACAGAACTTCCCATTTTGTAAATAAAGGTAAAAAATATCATAAAACAGATATCCTTGTTCTCTTCACTTGTATTGCAAACTAGCTACGTTTCCAACAGCGAAAATGACATCCTAAAAAATGAGTGCAGACAGAGGACGTTATGGACGAGATACATTTTACAGTGTTTTGGCTGACTGGGATATTCAGCCGTATTTATTCGAGCCAGAATATACGGCCGAAGAAATGCAGTGGAGGGAGGCCGAGGCTGCGGCTGCATTGGCAGGGGTCGTGTCTAGATGGTAACCCACAAATTGCAAAAGCTCTTGCAAGACTCGCTGCCAGACAACCTATCCTAACCTTAACCATCTCGCGAGAGTTTTCGCAATTTGCAGGTTACATTCTATTAGCCATGGAAGAGGATAAGGCTGGCGGGGACCCTCCAGGCATCAGAAGCTCAAGCGCAATGCATCCTGGTATCCTGGTACATAACCCCGCGAGCAGGAGATCTCAGCTTTCTTGGTCAATATATCACACACTGAGGAATTTATTGCTTCAATCGACTACATTTACCATCAACACTGATTAGACATCGACATAAAAGGTGGCAGAATTTTCCCTTTAAAGCATAACTGATAACATTAAATTATTGTCACGTAGCCAACAATTATAAAATACCACAAATCTACATACAATACATTAGCTGAGATTTAGATTTGGACGACACAAGTTTGAACATAAGTGGAAATGCAAGCTACGGAAAATAAATTACCATTACGAGTAGACTGAGCTACAAATTAAAGCAATTATAGAGATTATGAGATTATATAGAGATATGAGGATGAAATTGTTTATAAATGCCTAATATGTACACGTGAGATAAGACTTTGAACTTTGAGTATTGTGATGCTAAACATTCTTTTGAGTCATAAATGCCCAAAGAGCAGCTGCAAAGCATCTGCTCTCAGTCAGCTCTGACATGCAGCACTGTCTTTGTCTTTATTTGGTGCTGTTGTGTTCACTGAAGTGGAGTTGATATTTCACCTCTGAGGTGAATTTGAGGGGATGTAAAGGACTAATTTCAGACCTGATGGTGCAGGTGAAGGGACTGTTACTACATAGTTTGTGTACATGTTTGTATAAGATGCAATATTTCTTATCAAGTAGCAGGAGTAGTAAGATATTAGATGAAATGAAATCAAACATTGTGCTCTCCCTTTCCCAGATTCAACAGTTGGAGACGCAGGTGATCGATGCAGAAAAACGGGCCTTCACCGCTCACCAGCAGGTAAAGTGTGTTCACCTGTAATCTCAGTGTGTGTTATGTGTAATATGTGTGTATATATATATATACAGTGTGTATGTGTGATTTCAGGTGCAGTGGATGGAGGAGAAGCTCAAAGCTCCAGACAGTCCGTCGGGAGACTCAGAGGTGCGTTTGTTCCAGCGGTGCCAGGAGCTGCAGGCCGTGGTGCAGGAGAAGGAGGACGTCATCGGCCAGCTGGAGCAGCAGCTGGAGGAGCAGGTAAAACACTGACACATGGAGAATTTCACCAAAGAAACAGATGAAGAAACAGTGGACGTTTATTTTTCTTCTTCTTTTTTTTCACGGTGCAAAAGATAGTAGAGGAAGATATGGCATGCAGTCTTTACAGACACTTCCATGCTCTATCCTCAAAATCTCTCCATCTGCTGTTTGTGTCCCAAAATATTCTACGGCTGCCCGTGTTTAACCAGAGAGAACTGATGTTTGTGCGTCCTTGAAAACTTGTCTTCTTTCACCAGAAACAGATCCGACTTCAGGACTCCAAAACGGTGGAGGAGAAAGCAGCTAAGATCAAGGAATGGGTGATGCTGAAGTTGTCAGAGGTAAATAAATGATGTCATTAAATATGAAGTTGGATTGGAAATGTTAGCTTGGGGTGGTGAGTTAGGATCACTAGTATCTCATATAGTTTGATAAATCCCTGGTCTAAGAGGGAGTTTTATGTTAAAAACGCATTTCTTCTTCAGTTTGAGGTGGAGAACGCAGCATTAAGAGAAACCAACAAGCAGCAGGAGGCTCAGATTGTGGAGTTACAGAAACAAGTGCAGGGTGAGAACCTTTTATGTCCTGTTCAAATATGTTTCTATAGCTTGATAATACCTCCATGAGGAACATACACACATACTCCTAATAATACAAACGTGTGTGTGTGTGTGCAGCCTTTGAGCAGAAGTGTGGTGGTGGACGAGGCGTCCTGTGCAGACCCGGTGAGGCCCAGCGACTCAGCAGCCTGACGTTTGGCTGTTTCCAGGTGAGGGGGAAGAGCCCCCAGGTCCTGACGGGACCAGCACCCTGCAAGAGGACGCTCAGCACCCAGGGGGAGATTACTGAGGGCCGAGATGAATCTGGTAAGTCCCCACAGATTCACAGCTCTGGATATCATGGAAACAGATTCTGGGTGAAACAGCACGCTTGGACGCAGGAAGGGACGGCTTCATTGTGGAAAATGGAAAGTGACTCAGAAGACCTTTTTAGCCATTAGCTCATATCAATGGTGTCGTACGAAAAGGTTTTCATACTATCTTTTCATTTTCTATGGAGCAGCTCCAGACTTTATACCCTATGACATCATAAGTTTGACACTTACTTCTCCGGTTTCTGGCTTTGAGAGAGAGCAGCTCATGTTCACACATATTGATTGAACTTTCCTCGGCCATGGAAATGACATATTGTAATTCTTTATGTGGGTGGTGTTCCCCTTTAATCTGAAGTGAAATTGAAAACTGTATTTGTATGTAGTGGTGCAGGAATGAGTCTTAAAACTGGGAAATGAGTTAGCATTTTAGAAGTCAATGGGTTTTTAGTTAGATGCCTGAAATAAGGTCCGTGGTTAACACAAGCTGAAGAGATTTAAATTAAATAAAAATAAAAAAGGTGGTTGCTAACAAGTGGCTAAATGAGACTACTAAACTTTGAACACTTGTCTACCTTAAGCTTAGTGGTGGTGACGTGAAGTCATGCGACCGTGGTGTAGTTCCTTTATACTATGAATGCTATAAACTTTATAACGTTTTCGGAACTTGTTTTACATTATGAAATTATGATACCCACTGAAAATGACCCAAATGAGACAGATTATTATTAACACCTGTTGGATGTATTTGCATGTTCACTTTGACAGAGAAGAGCAGTAAGCAGACGGCCTCCTCAGGGACAAACGGTGAAGTCCAGAGACCGGACCAGACTGAGACGGAGGATGACAGTGCGTCTGAAAGCCTGGGTGACAATGAGCGAGGTCCTGAGTCTCGTGGCGTCTCCTCCGTGCTCTCCAGCGCTGCGTCAGAGGGAGAGATAGGAGGAGGAGGAGGAGGAGGAAGGTGTGAGGGCAGAGCGTGTGGTCTGGAGTTCAGCCGACCCGGCAGCGAGACTTACCTGACCGCTTCGGACGACAGCAGCTCTCTGTTTGACGACGACATGCAGCGTGCAGAGCGGCCCGGCTTCAGCCTGCTGGGGTCTTCGGATGGGACACTGGGAGGGTGTAAGGAGGAAGAGGAGGAGGAAGAGGCACACAGGGCCAAGCTGGAGGAGTGCACCTCTGAGGAGCTCAACAAACGTTTCCAGTCGCAGAGACTTGACTCGTCATCCTCTTCCAGCGAGCCTAACACCCCCAGCCCCATCCTCACACCAGCCCTCACCCCTAAACGACCCAACCCACCCCAGGACCCGAGGGACAACCCCGCCTCGCCCAAACAGCCCCGGCTGCGGACCCCAGCGGGCTTCGGGTTGATGAACGTGGCTCTGGCCAAGAAACACCTGAGCCAGCCACCAATCAGCACCGAGGCAACACACGGGCGAACGCGTAACGCTCTCAGCATGCTGCGTCCACTGAGGCCACAGGAAACTGACCTCGACCAGGAGCAGGAGGTCGGCATGGAGATGGGCGGGGACACGCCTCCTCAGATCCTCCCTAGCTCACAAGCTGCATCTGAACCTGGTGCAGAGATCAGCCAAGAGAGGCAAGACTGTGACAGCTCAGCACCGCCTACACCCCCTCTACACAGGCTGCCCTCCTGGGTGAGATTGATAACATGTTATGGGCTCCACTGAAGAGCATACAAACTCTTAGTTTTCCTCTATAAATGAATGACTATATAGTATAATTTCATTACATGCGTCTGCTATTTTTCTACTTTCAAAAGATATTTTCTTACTTTTAGATTTTTCAGTGTTTTTTTATACTGACTGATAATTCAACACATTTTTTTCCACAGGAGAGTCGTATCTATGCCGTGGCTAAATCAGGAATCCGACTGTCTGAGACATCCTGCACAGACCCTGCTAGCAAAGGTAAGACAGGAAGGGGAAACGGAGGTAATTCATCAACACTCTCCAGCTGAACGAGCGACTAACTGACCTGTGATCTGTGCTGCAGATCCCTCCCTCCAGTCCTCCTATCCTGCCTTTGTAATGTACACGTCCCTCATCTACAGAAACATGACTACTCCAGTTTACACCACTCTGAAGGGGGTAAGTGCAACTTTACAACTTATATGTTTGTGTTGTTTTTATAAGGTGAATTTGATATACAGTATTGTTTGTCTCTATCTATGACTGTGTGTACCGATGCTGTGCTGTTGACCACCGCCCCACTTCTGTTTTGCAGAAAGCCACCCTGCTGAGCAGCAGTCCGTTCTCAGACGAGTCGTCCAGCTCCGAGGAGTCGTCCAGCTCAGGAGAGGAGGACGGCTCCCACTGCAGCTCCCACACCTCCTCCAGCTCCCGCAAGGACAGCAGCCCGGGCAGCCCGCGCTCCCTCAAGAGAGGTACAGCACCGTAGATATAAAACAGTGTACAACACACACATACTGGAAGGTTATTTAGAAAATTAAAGCTGTTCTTGATCACAGCAGCTGCTGTAGTGGTCAACCCTAAAACAATCACTATATTATTTTATCTAAAAAGTATCAAACGAATGTAATGAGCCAGAACAAAGCCTGTAGATCAGGGTTATTATAGCAAACTAAAACTGAAACTAAAACAAAAATAAGCAGTGAAAACTATTTTTAGTAAACTGAAACTAAATAAAAACTATATCACTTAACTATATAACTTAACTGAAACGATATGGGTTAAAAAATAATAAAAATTAACGTAAATTAATTTTAGTTTTATGGAAAAAAAGGAGACGGCATGAATATCTGTAAACTCTTCTTATATTGAACCACAGAAATTGAACAGACTTACCTTCCAGGAGTTTACTTCACGGTTAATCCTTTTTGTTTTTCACATGCAGTCTAGTTTGGTAGAATTAAATAACAAGAACATGATTTAAATAATGTAGTAGATCAAATGCCATTTAACCACCAAGCTATTCAGCTCAGGTCTAACGTTAATCAACTGAAGGACATTATGGCCATTTCTACACAGTTCTCTAACCATGTATTTTGCATGTATATGTAGCTACATACTTCTAAGATATTATACCTTGATCTAACAAAAACAAACAAACTAAATATATAAAAACTAAAACTAAACCGTTCTGAAAAACTGAAACTAAACTCAAATGAAATAAAAACTAATTGAAAATTCAAAACTATTGTAAACTTGCTGTAGATATGTATAATTATATATTACGTTGTCAACTACTTTACTCTTCCTTCTCCTCCAGCTGTGTCCATGTCTTCAATGACATCAGAGAGCGACTACGCCATCCCTCCTGACGCCTACTCCACCGACACAGAGTGCTCTGAACCGGAGCAGAAACTCCCCAAGACCTGCTCTTCAGCCAGCGACAACGGCAAGAGCGTGAGTCAGTGTGAACGTCCCTGAATGTGTTCTTAGGGGGAGATCGGCCTGTTGATTATCGGCCTCCCCCGGGACACAAGCTCTTCGGTTACATGCTGACGTGTCGTCTTCAAGGTTGAGCTCAAGTCAGGACTCAAGTCTTCATAAGCACACTTAAGCAAGTCACTGCACAATGCAGTAACACGGCAGTAGTTCTACCAAATTTACCTTTCAAGGCTGTATTTTATGAAATAGGTCAGACGATGTCCTTTCAATGCATTTTTGAAAATTAATTGATTTTGTATTCAACATACATTTTAATCTTTGGGCTTTGGGGGAAGGTGTAAAGTACTTTCAAGTCAAAAGGCTCAAGTCTAAGTAAATTCAGCACGAGTCACAGGTGTTAAAGTCCAGTCTAAAGTCATCAAATTTGTGACTCGAGTCCACACCTGCGGTAAGAGGGAACATTTACTCTTCCCTCCTCTGCACTGTTACTGAACGTTGTACCACGACCTAAAACTGAGCAGTGTTGTATCTGTGTAGGAACCGATGGAGAAGTCAGGCTACCTGCTGAAGATGGTGAAGACTTGGAAGAAAACTTGGAAGAGACGCTGGTTCGTCCTCAAAGACGGAGAGCTGCTCTACTACAACTCACCTGTGGGTTTTATACAACACTTATTTTCATTGTGTTGCTTTATTATTATGAGAGTCACATCATTTGAATGTTTTTGAACGTTTGTATGTCTTTTATATTCTATATCTTTAGTTTCTTTTTGTTAAATGTGGTATGAATGGTGTTCATCTGTCGTTCTGTTGACAGACCATTTGTATTTATTCAGCTCAGTGGATGGAGGTCTGTATCTAACTGTATTATTCTCCCATAGAGTGATGTGATCAGGAAACCTCAGGGTCAGATCGAGGTCAACGCCACCAGCAGCATCGCCCGGGGAGATGGAAAACAAGTCCTCCAGGTATTTTTTCATCTACGATTGAATATGTTTAACTACTGTACTCTGACACCTTTAATCTCAAATGCAGTATAATCCCCTTACCTCTTGTTTTTGTTGTTTTATCGTATCGTAGGTGGTGACAGGGAAGCGTGTGTACTACCTGAAGGCTGACTCTCCTAACCTGCTGGAGGAGTGGCTCAGGGTGCTGCAGAGCGTCCTCAGGGTGAAAGCTGCCAGTCCTCTCTTCACCCAGCCGGATATTCGCCCCGGCATGAAGGGACTGCTCATCAAGGTCACACAACCTACCTTCAAATTTGACTTAAAAAAAAAAATAACATTTTAAAATATCAAAATAAAAAATGTATGTGCTATATTTAGAATATGTTATTTACCACCACCATGTTTCATGTTAGATTGTCACTGTAGTCACTGCATTTAGTGACACTTGTGCTTGCTCCATGACAGGTGAAGCACGGCTACTCTAAGCGGGTTTGGTGCGCTCTGATTGGCAAAACCTTGTACTATTTCCGCAGCCAAGAGGACAAGGTAAGATTCAACATATAATCTCACAGTGTTAAGATTAACAGGATGTAGAGACAGAACTGTAATGCTCTCGTCAGGTTCATGTTTTTGATGTGGCGTACTCTTCTGATGGACTGAAAATCTGTATTAAACTGTAAATGGAGCTTTATTTCAGAGGTGCAACACAAAAGCTGTGTGTGTGTGTGTGTGTGTTCATGTGTGTGTTCCCAGTTCCCCCTGGGTCAGATTAAGCTGTGGGAGGCGCGGGTGGAGGAGGTGGACAGGTCGAGAGATTCAGATGACGACCTGAAGGCGTGTGGGCGGGGCTTACAGGCGGCACCTTTCACCATCGCCGTCCACCCACAAGAGCAGGGACCGACCTACCTGCTCATCGAGTCCCGCCACGAAAAGGTCAGCGGCACTCTGAAAGTTCATCCTTTTTTTTTGTCAGCGTTGCAATTTTTCTGCTCTGCTGTTCCAAGTAAAGTCAATTTTATTTAACCCAATATCACAAATCACAAATGTTCCTCAAGGGGCCAGAGATCAGTCATCAGGACAGTGATGCCTTATTGCTTATATTTTCTATTACTGAAGTTTGAGTTTCTGTCTTAGGATTTAAGATCCTACGAAAAATGTACTGTTTATTATTTAAGTTTAAACTGAAAACTGAAGTCCTAATTCTGTTCTCAGTAAGAGTGTTAAAGTGTGTTTTTTGCCTTTGGTATCACTGCTGTTACTGTTTGTGTCTGTAGAATTCGTGGCTGTACCATCTGTCTGTGGCAGCGGGCACCACGGTGGGAAAGGTCGGCACTGAGTTCGAACAACTGGTGGGAAAACTCTTCCAACTGGACGGCGATCCAAGTAAGAATTTCCTACAAATTACTTTCTTATTTGTTGTGTTGTTGATAGTGTTTTGCTAATAAGCTTTGGAAGCTCATTTCCACCAGTAAAAGAAAAAAACAAGATGAAGTATCTCAAAACGACTGATATTTTTCATATATGGGTTATGTCCTCTACTTAAATTTCACCTGCTTTATATAAACTTATATGTCTTATCCACATCTTACCTACCTATATGAACTAGTTATTTTATTCTGCACTTACACCTCCATCTATTAATGCATGGGCTCAGTGCTGCTCTCATGGGTTTCTGATTTTACATTTTTATTGTGTAAATCTTGTGATCTGGAAAGCACTTTGTGTTTATGCTTGAAAACTGCTATAAAAATAAAAAAAATATTATTATTATTATCATATAACTGTATTTTGAAAAACCTCCACAGGGGCGTTATTACTCACTGTAAACTGTGTTAACAATTTAAGCATGCTCCGTCATGCTCATCTTCCTTGCTTTGCTTGTGAGGAACGTGTCTGCTTTTAAATACATCCCTAAATTAGATGATCTGATCATGAGAACCAAAGTTCTACGATAAAAATCAGTGAATTAATTTGTTCTTTTTTTTTATTTAACATGCAAAACAACATGTGGAGAAAAGGTACTGCAGTTAATACTTTAGGGCAGCCTCCTTATTGAGTTTTAAAGTTTGTCTTTTCCAACTTTATTTGGATCTTTTACTTAATTTGTTTGTCATTCAATTTGTTTTTGTTAGTAGTATTTTTTTTAAATGTACTTCTGAGTCTTTGTACTATATGTCTTTTTCTGTCTTTCTTTTTTCCTTTTGTATGGAGCACATTGTATTTTATTAATTTCTGTGACATTATTATTGTCTTTATCTAACAGTGTATCTCTCTTTGTGTTTCAGACTCTCAGATCTGGAGACATCCCATGTTGTGTTTCAGTAAGGAAGCTCTGTTGTCTCCTCTCACCACGCTGCCTTCACAAGCTCTGCAGACGGAGGCCGTTAAACTCTTTAAGGTTATTTAAGATAAGCAGTTTCATCCACAATCAAAGACGGTGATCTCTCTTCCTACGTCTGTCTTTTAAACTCTTAACTATCATCTCTCCTCAGACTTGTCAGCTTTTCATCAACGTGGCCATCGATGCTCCGGCCATCGACTACCACGTCTCACTGGCCCAGAGTGCTCTGCAGGTGTGTCTGACCCACCCCGAGCTTCAGAACGAGTTCTTCTGCCAGCTCATCAAACAGACCCGCAGGAGGCAGCCACACGGACATCCAGGACCGCTGCAGGTTGGCACGCTCACCACACGGCGGCAGCAGCAGCACGTGTTATTTACTGCAAACACTGACGTCTGAAAGTACAGGGTATCTGAAAATGTTTGAAATCAACACTTTAAATTAAATTAATGGTTAATTAAAATGTAGTTAATAGTTATTTATTGTTAACAAACCATGAAATTATAATTAATAATGTTTACTAATTATTAGTAATGCTATAATTTAGATTATTTTAATAGATTATTGTTGCACACATTATAACATGTTATATACTATATTATAAGTGTTCGTTAATGATTAAGAAATGATTTGTAAAACATACATAATCATTACATAGATAGATATTTGTAACACTTTGTTAATGGTTAATAATTGGTTTGTAAACAATCTATAAACATTATTTGGATGGCTGTTATAAAGCTGCAACTGATGATTATAATACCTTGTTAAATTATTAAATACTTTGTAAAGCATGTATAAACATTATTTAGATAGATAGTTAATACTTTGTTAATGGTTAATACTTGGTTTCTGGTCCATCTATCTATTTAATGTTTATAAATGTTTTACAAATGATATCTTAAAAGTTTACATTTGGTAATCACTAACAAATACTTAATATAGTATATACAATTTTATAATGTGTGCAACAATAAACTGTTAATAGTTTACTAATGTAATCAGAATGAAACTGTTATCGTCTCTTATCAGCTATGATACAATATATAATTTATAAACAATTAAAATAAAATAAAACATTTCATATATATATATATATATATATATACATTATTTATTTAATTATTTCATATTACACAAACTACTGATAAAATAACAAAAATTATAGCATTGTTTGTTAACAGTAAAATAACTTTTAACTAAGTTGAATTAACTATCAATTTACCATTTATTAACTATGGTTATTATAAAGAGTTACCAGATTTTTTTAAAAGTGCTTAGAAAAAACATGGATCCAGTCAGTTTAAAATCATTTCAGTCTGTGTGGTGTCACAAACCGGACCACATGGCCATGACAAGAGAGGGAGATCCACACAACCAAGCCAATTAACAAATTATTTATTAACTTAAAGACAATATAAGAGGAAGCTTTACTAAGAGTGGCATGTGGAATCTGTAAGTTTAGCAGTGTAGGTGAGAGCATGAGTGGAAAATTGTAGTGTTGTATGGTGGAGCGACAAAAATAACACCAACCAAATGGGAGGAGATTAACCAGCAACTGATTTTTAAAAGAGCAGAGTACAGGGCCCAGGTGTTGTCTATTCACTGACGAACCTCTGCCACGCCTATCTCCAGTACCTGCAGGGAAAGCAGATACAAAAACAAACAAGGCAGACCGGGCGAAGAGGGCTGTCACCGTGGCTTAATCACAGCTTTAAGTTCAAAACTGTACTTTAGAAGTGCCTTATGTCTCCCTTATGTTGGCATGATTACCAAAAGAGCTTTCAAAGAGCAAGTCCTCAAGAGGCATTGAAATGTGCACCTGCTTTTGAAATCTCTGCTGTAGTCATGTGATCTTCCACATCCAATAACCAGATATACCAGTAACGCCAGCAGAGGGCAGAAGTTAAAGTTTGAATGTTCAGGTTTCAGGTTTGAAACCTGTTGGTTTCAAAAGAGAAATTCCAAAGTATGATTATGTCTCAGACAGTAACAGGAGTTTAAAGACAAACAGGATGAGTCACAGTGACAGTCCGGTGGCTCCTTTGTGACCGTGTACATGAGTGAACTCAGATTCTCTGTCTCATAGTGGTGACAGTTTGTACTGAATGTGTGTTTGTGTGTCATTCTTTAGGGTTGGCAGTTTCTAGCCTTGTGTGTGGGACTGTTTCTGCCTCAGCATCCGTTCCTCTGGCTGCTGCAGGTTCACCTCAAAAGACACGGGGACTCCAGGTGAGAAATCAGGGGCCCCGAACGCTAGCATGGAGAGCCGAGGCACAAAATGAAACAAGGGACAACATAACGCCGAATTCACATCAGAGCAATGGCGAAGTGCGGCCTGCGGCGAGCTGTCGTACAATGTCTATGAAAAGCTGCGGCGGATGCTCCCGAGCTACAGCCGTTTGATTCTTTGACGAAGTGTAGCCAAACTAATAGTTGGGAAAAGTTAAGCTTTTAGCAGTGAAGTGCGGCCAGAGAATACCCGTAGCCAATCAGCAAACAGATCCTGTGACTCCTGTGACATGTTGACCTGTGTTACAAAGAATTTCTTCCCGCCTAAAACACACAAACACGCCTCCCAGACGCAGAAAAATGTATTTGTTGTCGCTGCCTGGTGTGAATTCGGCGTTGAAAACATAGTAATTTAGAAGCATCACAAAAATGATAAACAACTCTATTGAGTCTGGAAATCTTGTATTAAAAAAGTTGTTACTTCAATTTTTATACTTCTATTAACTAGGGCTGCAACTAACGATTATTTTCAGTAGTAATTAATCTGCCCATTATTTTCACATTAATCGGTTTTATCTCAAAAATGTTCTTCAAATGCTTTGTTTTGTACAAATTTCCAGAGGATGGAATCATAAAACGTTTCCAGTTTTTGCTTGAAAAATGAATAAAACCAAATGAATCGATCATATTAGTTGCCAATTAATATTCTGTAGACCTACAAATAATTAATCGAGTAATCGTTTCAGCTCTAAAACGAACTTGTCCTGAATGTCTTACATATTATACTTAGATAATACTGACATGGCGTTATCGTGGAGCCGGCCTGTTACATAAATCCTGCTGCACTAACGTCTGTGGGAGCCTCTGCTGTACTAAAGCACATTATTCTTCTCTATGGGAGTGATTCACAGAAACATAAAGCAGACTACAGCGTCTGTCTCAGTCTATGGCTCTAGTCTGCATGTATTTGAATACAATTTGGATGCTCTTCCCATTACTTCCCTCCAGGGATAAACTGAAGGGTAAATCAACTTTAACTCAGTTTATATACCTCAGTTCAGGGAAATATAGTTCTTTATGTACTGAAAGGAACAGTGTGTAACATTTCATCAGCAGAAATGGAATATAATATTCACAACTTTGTTTTTTAGTGTATAATCACCTGAAACTAAGACTCGTTGTGTATTCGTTAGCTTAGAATGAGTTGTTTATACAGTATGTACATAGGGAGCGGGTCCTCTTCACGGAGTACGCCATGTTGCTCTGCCATGTTTCCACAGTCGAACAGAACAGACAAACCAAACACCGGCTCTAGAGAGAGACTTTCACGTTTTTATGTTACCTGAAGGCCACCGTAGTTCTCCGACACGCTTGCAAAACTGCAGTAATGTGACGCCGTCTGACTTCCGTTGCTCTTAAAATAGTATTATTATGGTAAAGACGGCCTCTGAGCGAGGAGAACGGCGTTCGGCGAGATCGGTTTTGCACTCGGCGGTTCAGGGAGGAGTGAGCGGAGGGGTACTCCGTTGATTGCAGTCTGCAACCATACCACTAGATGCCACCAAATCCTACGCACTGTACCTTTAAATTAGACTCAAATAAAGCGGCACATTACCGATTACATATCATACTGCTCAGCCTGTGAAAACAGTAGTTATAGTATAAGTATAATGTCGTCTGTGGCTCTGGAGGAGATTTGTCAAGTCTGAGAAAATAAAAACCTTGATGATGTCATCGGGGTTATCTTGGATAACAGTAGTTATTTTTAAGAGAAAAACTGAACTGGTGTGGAGCTTGACGCGGGCGTTTACCAGTCAGGGAAGGCCTAATGTGAGCTTTGTTTATACTCGCACGAGGCACCGTGGCGCAGGCTATGAGCATGCACAAAGGCGTTTATGCTCAACACGTTGTTTGTTGCAGTATTTTCCGAAACGCCAGAGGTTGTACAAACAAAACATTCTGTGAAGAAGCATCAAGTCAATAAGTTTTACTGGCTAAACACCATAAACCAAACTCCTCAATGCCAAGGAGGACTTGTAATTAACTGTAAACTCATATCTCATATTCATGGACATACTTTATCACCTTTATACAATCCCTGTAAAGAAAGGAGTCAAGTATTAAATGTATTATAATGAAACAAAGGTTGGAAAGTTGAATATCCTATAAACAATTTGATTTGACTGGCAAAATATCACTCAAATGTAGATCTCCTACTTTTAAAGCATTTAAAAACAAACTGGCCGTCTTTCTAATTCATTATTTCACTTCTTAATTAAAGGTATTTGCTTTTATCTTATTGTGGTAGTCATGTCTGAAAAGATGTTCCTGGTTACAAAAATTCAGAGGTGCACAACCAAGCGCTGCGACAACTTGTGGAGCCAATACATGATCATTTTTGGCTCGCGGTCCCTCTCGCCGGAGATACAGCGAGCATAAACCTGACTTAAAGATGCTCTTGAGTTGCATTATGTGAAAAGTAGGAACATTATTCTCCAAACATATATCAGCATGTGGTGATCACTAACTGGATTGATCATTCAGTGAACACATCAATATTGTTCACGTTCATTTTTATAATTTGTCCAAATTGTAGCTGCTCTGAGTGAATCCCAATGACAGTATTATATACCACTGTATCCTCAGGACCGAGGTGGGTAAGTATGCCATCTACTGCCAGCGCTCTCTGGAGCGGACCCAGCAGAAGGGCGAGAGGCAGGCCAGACCGTCCCGTATGGAGATCCTGTCCATCCTGCTGAGGAATCCCTATCATCACTCCCTGCCATTCAGCGTCCCCGTTCACTTCCACAATAACACCTATCAGGTAGTAATAACACACACACACAGGAAGATAGATAACAATAACAACAACAGTGAAGGCTTCAAAGCTAGTTCATGCTAATTTGGTTTGAATCTTGCTGCTACATTCTCACATCGTAACCTTGAGTCACTCACAGTTTACACACGGCCCACTGTAATGCTCTCTTGCTTCACTGCCCCACCCCAACATCTACCTGTACGCTCTGAGTCAGGGTTTCTCTTAAAGGAGTATTTGTTTTTGTCATTCTCTGTCTCTCTCTCTGTCTCTCTCTCTCTCTCTCTCTCTCTCTCTCTCTCTCTCTCTCTCTGTGTATGCCTGCAGGAAATGATGACATCATAGCCTAGATGCCTAGTATCAGCTCTGGGGCCAGTTGCATAAAAATAGACCTCGTCTTTGTCTTAATATAACTTTGAGTCAGACACTTAAATGTACCTGTTGCATAAAGCTTCCTTATGAGTGACCAATGTAAGACTGACTGAGATAGCCTGATGCATTATGGGTGAAATAAGACACTTCACAGAAGAAAAAAATGGCAGATAGAACAGCGACACCACATCAAGTGTGGGAAAAAATAATTTGTTAGAACCGTTAAAGATGTTCAGAAACAAGGATATGGTACAAGAATCCAAAAACGTTCTGGATAAACAGTTGAAATAGTTATCTAATTGACCTTCTAATAGATTGCTGACTGTTGCCATAGTAACAAAGCTCTCAACTCAGGCTTAGCCAACTTTGCTATCGACTTTAGATGTGATCGTTTCAATATGTCAGAAAAGTGTTTGTTTTTTTACTCTTAAGTGGTTACAAAATAAGAACAAAACAAGGAGCTTAACTGTCGTGATCATTGTCATCACTTTCATATATCTATAGGTGGTGAGCTTCGATGCTTCGACCACAGTGGACGAGTTCCAGTGTCGCCTCAACCAGGACACCGGCATCAGGAAAACGGGGCTCTCTGGTTTCAGCTTGTACACTGATGACCCCACTGGACGAGAGCTGGAACACTGTCTGCAAGGAGGCATCAAGGTGCATCTTCTATTCATGTTATGATGATTACTTTTTGTTATGTTTCTTAACACTTAACGCACATCTGTCTCCTTCGTATCGCCCGCAGATTTGTGACATTATCTCCAAATGGGAGCAAGCCTCTAAGGAGCTGCACACCGGCAAGTCTGAGAACACCAGGACGGTCCGCCTCACCTACAAGAACAGGTAGAGAAGGAGGAGATTAACATTCATACATGCTAACGTCAGATTCAACCAGGTGGCAACCTAGGGGTCTGAAAAGTGAAGCCAATGCTGAAGTACTTTAAACTTGCATTCTTTCTAACAGCCAGCAGGGAGCGACTCCTCTGGTTGCAAAAAGAAGTCTGATTGTATAGAAGTCTATGAGAAAATGATGATTTATTACCTCAGTAAACATTGTAAACATGAGTTTATGGTCTCAATCACCAGTTTCAAGTCTTCTTCAATACAGCATGATGTTCATTTAGTAAATTATGGTCCCATTTAGAGTCAAACAGACCATAAAGCAGGGGATGCTTTAGGGCGGGGCTACCTTGTGACTGACAGATCGTTACCACGACGTTGTCCAGTCTGGGAGTCTTTTGTTCAACAAGTCCACATGTTAATTCAGGCTCAGGATCCCTGGGAATTTTGATAATAGTTCACTTTACAGGAATACAACAGCAGAATGTACTTTTACTTCATTTACTCGACTGCGTCTCAAAGCAATGCTCATTTTTTAAAGCTCAACTTTAGGGGAGACCAAACTCTTTAGAAATACAACTCAAACAAATCAACAATGTACCATCTGTCTATTATTTGTGTCTGTATTTTCCAAATGATCTCCTTCTCTTTGCTTCTCTTTCATTTTTACTTTTCCACCCGCAGGCTGTACTTCTCTCTCCAGGTCAGGGGGGAGTCAGAGAGGGAGAGATTGCTGCTGGCTTATCAGACGAATGAGGCCATCGTAGCAGGACACTTCCCTGTCAACAAGGAGCTGGCTCTGGAAATGGCTGCCCTGCTGGCCCAGGTGTGAAAGTGTTTCTCATCTTTTAAATGTGTACAGTATGTCCTGAAGTCATTTAAAACAAATATTTCAGGTGTTATTATTTGGTAGACCAGACCTCACCCTAAAAACCAACACAGTGTAACGCTCATGTCTCTGTGTTTAGGTGGAGTTTGGGGACTTTGAGCGTCCCTTCTCTGCTCCAGGATCAGCCCAGACCAAGTCTAACCAGACCCTGAAACAGGTTCTGGACCGACTTTACCCCAAACATTACCGCAGGACCACGTCTGAGGAGCAGCTCAGGTACCAGAACACACATTTCCTACTTCCTTGTGTGTATCTATTTATTTACATGGCTATATATTGTAGATATTGTCTGTTAACTCAGTTATAATGTCATAAAGTGAAGGTTTCCATCACAGGAAGATGCTCCCTCGCAGTTAACGCCTTAATTTCGTCATAATCCTGAACACGCAATAACTAATCAGTTTTTGCATCATTCATCCGATCAGATCTCTGTGGAAAGTTTATTTATTTTACATTTAATCAACGGAAAGGAGGTCTAAAAGCTGTAAAATGAAACCATAGGAATCTTTTAAGTTGTGCTGCACAACTAATTTCAAAATGAACACTGTTGTCATGATTGATTATAGCAATCAAATGAATATAATGGATGTATTCCCCCTCCTCCTCCCTCTCAGACAGCTGCTGCAGCGTCTCTCGGCCCGCTGGGCCTCCCTCAGGGGTCGAAGTTCTTCCGAGTGTGTCAGGATCTACCTGACCGTTGCCAGGAAGTGGCCTTTCTTTGGTGCCAAATTATTTGAAGCAGAGGTAAGTGTGTGTGTGAACTGTAATCTCTTTGACATTTAAGTTATTTTATCATCAGCCTGGAGATACAGTGGTTATAAAAAGTCTGCACAGCCTCATGAAATGTAAATGTAAAGGCAGAAATTACAACAACGTAAATGTCAGACTTGTTCCATCTTTAATGTGATCTTCCAACAAACAAAAATCCAGAGAAAAAAAACTAATAGCTATTATCCACCGTATAGTCAATGTTACAAAGTATTGTTATTTGCTCTGAAATTAAAAACATGAAACAATGTTGAACAATTATTAAAGGCCAACATATAAACTGTCTGCATACAGAAAAGAAGGAAGTGAAAAAGGAAAGAAATAGCCAGCTCTGTACAATGTGGCTGTTTCTAATATTGTATATTAGACAATGCAATTCAGTACAACACCACAAATGACCATAAAGTTGAGCTAGAGACCATCTGCTGTGAGGCCAAATCGGGCCAGGAGCATAAAGTGGGGAAGGCGCCCAACTTCTGGCGCCCTCGCTCGGACCACACCCATCTCCAAACTCAACCTTCATGTTGATGTCAACGACACACCTGTAAAGTCTCGTGACTGCATCTTGCACTGTTGTGATGCTATAGTGGTGACAAAATCTGTCCACAGACAGAGAGACAGAAAAATAAACACCTGGCAAAGTACTCCTCTGTCCTCTGTGGTAGTTCCTGTTTCAGTGGGCGTCTCCAGGACCACATTTCAACATGATGACACACGCACACAGACTCACAAGGTGAAAACAATACCAACGTCAGCTGGTAATTAGCATCTCGCTGACACGGTGTCAACAAAAACTGATTGTACTGTACTTGTAGAGGGGGTTTCCATTTTTTTGGTCACGGGTACAGTGATGTCACAGCGGTTTACAGTACAGACTGCAGGATGATTCAAATACAGTCATTATGATTTACTTACAGGAGTTACAGTCCACCCAAAACATACAGTATGTCCACATCATGTGTCTTGGTGAGGATCAAAACAGTACACATTGTAATAGGATTGTATACTGTAGCACATTGGTTTCCAACCTGGGGGTCCCAACCCCGACTAGGGGTCGCCGAATTCTTCACGAGGGGTCACGAGAACTTCTTGATTTTAAGGGGTGTAAGACAACTTTTTTAAAAAAAATAAAATAATATGGTTGGCCTATATCTCAGCATTTCATTCATTTCTGTGAAGAAAACTAAATTAAATTGTTATTTTTAAAGTTTGGATTATTATTTAAGATATAAACAGGATAAGGTCACGGTGAAGACCTGAACACGAGTCTTCCCTCTCTGCTTCACAGCCTCATCTTGCATTAGAAAAGTGTGTCTAATAGAGCAATGGCCAAGCTTCAAGGTGAAGAAAACACTGATTATGTCAAAAAAGAAGCCTATTAAGTATGTATGATTGTTAAAATTAAAGAAATACATAATACAGACTGAGAATTGTATTAAAAGTTCCTAAAAATAACAGGAAAGCTCATCTGTGATGCAATATTCACAGCAATATTCATCCAAATCTCTCATTTTACACAAACTTCCTGCAGTTATTATGTTCACTATTTGGGTTAACTGTACAGTTTATCAATTGTTCTGTACTGATATTGTTATGCTTTGAATATAATATGAAATATCCATAAAATATGTCACTTAGTCAGGGGTCGTCAGTTTTCTAGTTTTTTTTATAGAAGAAGGGATCCCTTGAGGAAAAAGGTTGGGAACCACTGCTATAGTTTGTATTTACTCTCAGTATATCATTGTAGTATAATGTCAAAGTTAATTCTCTCTTCCGTTTCTCTCTGTGTGTTTAGTCCATCACTCCGTCTCCAGAGCAGGGAGCACGTGTTTGGCTGGCGGTGCATGAAGACGGTGTCAGCGTTCTGGAGCTCAACTCTGTCGTAAGCATCTCTGCTGTTGTACTGTTGTATTTCTTCTCCTTGATTCCCTGTTAAAATTACTAGGGCTGCACAATTAATCAAAATTTTATCGAAATCGCCATGCGGCCTACTTCAATTCTCTAATCGCAGGATGAGGATGAAATCGGAATATTTATTTGAGGCGAAATGTGTGTCAAAATACCATTTTAAATAAAATATTGTGGTGCTGCAGAGATGTCCCAGCCTACACATCATATTCTACAGACTTAAGAAAACATCTTTGTTTGGTACAGATCCCCGCAAAAAAATCCCTCCATAATTATATTAATATGTTTTTCAAAGAAGAGAATTATGATCATGGAAAACCATCATTCCCTGTAATATTGCAAATCATATCGCAATTGCAATATCAGTCAAAATAATCACAATTAGGCATTTTTTCAAAATTGTGCAGCCCTAAAAATGAATAAGAATAGAGGTAGTATTTATTAGTCATGTAAACAGTGGAGTATGAGATGGTTTTGAATATTAAATAAACTCATTTGATGCATGGTGGTTTTGATACTGAACAGTAAACACATATCAAAGCAGTGTTTTATTTAAGAAGATCCAGTCTTTATGTGGTTTAAAATCACTTGTAATTTAGCTAATCTTGAAATACCCGTCACATTAGTTGGACTAAAAGAAGAGGAAGAAGATGTGGAAACTTGCTGTCACTCGCTCACACACAGTAACATTTAGGTCACATATGAAGCTGTAAATATGGGGCGTAGTAATATATGATTTTTGAGATGTTTTCTGTGCGTCTGTGTGTTCAGAAGCCGCTGGTGTCCCACCCATACAAGAACCTGATGACGTTTGGAGGCTGCAAACAGGATTTCATGCTGGTGGTGGGTCAGAGCATCGGTGCCAACGCCAGCAAAGACAAACCTACAGAGAAACATCTGTTTGCTATGGACGCCTCCAAGGTTAGTGAGAGATGATGAGTGGAGTTTATCACATTGTGACCATTCAGACTCTCAAGAGGGAAAACATGTATTTTTGATTTTGGGGTGAACAGTCCCGTATAAGATTGACTCTTCAGTAAGTACAAGCACTTTCCTGCTATCATTATATTGCATGTGCCTTCATCAGCTGAAACAGACCAATTTACAGTGAATTTACAGTCAATCATCCACAAATACACACGCTGACTTCCCTTTTCGTTTGTGTTTCTTCATCAGATAAGGGAGCTCACCCTCCTCATCTCCAGCTACGTCAACAGCGCTCATCAGCAGAAGGCCGCTGCCCACCACCTCTCCGCCCCGGCTCTGATGGTGGCCCAGCCCATCAGCCTGAAGAGCAAAGAGCTGAGGAGCAAATCCCCACCAGCGCTGGGACGCCCCAGCAAGACGCCCACGCTGCTCTGATCTCTGACAGAGAAATATTCACTTTACTGAGCTGCCTTTTACCTTATTTAAATATGAAAATGAAGGATTTATCTACAGATGCATTTTCCCACAGCTCTTCTTTCTTATCCTGTCCGGTCACGGCTCTGCCTAAACCATGGGTGCTCCATCCAGAGGAGTTTGGACTCGCCTCTCTCATGTGTTTGGTATAATTTGACGTGCTGAGGTTGCAAAATTACTGACATCATCATACAGGATGAGAGCTTTTTGACCTTTTAATTTTAAGCAGTTAATTCCTGAAAGGTGATTTATGAAACCAGAGGTGTGTATGTGGGTACAAAGGTGCCTCGAAACAACTTTGCTTAACAATCTCCAAGGACATTTTCGGTCTCCCTGATGAATGCGTCACTTTTATGTGCCGACTCCAAAGAGGAAAAAGTCAACACTATTTATTGACAGACTGAGCTGGCGTTTCATTAACGCCTCATTAATCTATCTGTGCTGTGCGGTACATTTCTTTTTGTACAGATGCTCTTTGAAGTATTTTTTTGTATTACCGTCTTAAAAAACAATGCAGTCATACACAATGTAGAAGAGGCTTTGTTAAGGGATAATTAACAGGGTGGTTTTGTATCTTTTTCTGTCCTCCTGTAGGGCTCAATGACTCTAGCAGGAACTAAAACCCTCACAGTGTTCAGATATCGTTGTATAATGAACAATATGATGAAAGCAGGAGGCAACACTGCAGCTGAAGAACGCTGTTGAAAAAGTGAGTTCACGTTTGCGATGCAGTGGATGTGATTGACGAGCGTGTGAGTCGGTCGTGTCGGGGAAAAGACCGGTTTATAAGAGGACGCTAGTTTGGACCCTGTGTGCTCTGAGTTACTGAGTAGCCAGGAGAGTGGTGGAACTTTAATCATGTACAAATACTTCAAGCCTTCCCGGTGGAGGGAATATCTGAAATCAGCGAGTGTGTTTCACATGACGTCGTTTAGAGAAGTAACGCAGGGTTGAGGTTAATATAGAGGAAGATGGTAAGAGGATGTGATAGATGTTGAGGGAACAGGTTGGTGGAAATGTTAATGGGTTAAAGAGGAATATATCATTCTGTTCTGTTCATTACCTGGCATGACACAGAATATGAAGGTATTTTTAAGGAAGCTGGATCAGATGTAGATTAAAGCAACGATTAATTTAGTAGTTGTCAACTATTAAAGTAATCCCTAACTATTCTGATAACTGATTAATCGGTTTGAATGATTTTTTAAGAAAAAAAAATATTTTTGAAAACCACAATTTCCCAAATTTCTCATTCAACAACCCAAAGATGTTCAATTTACACTGATATAAAAGAGAGAAAAGCAGAACATACTCACATTTACCAGCAAATGTTTGGCATTTTTACTTAAAAAAAATACGCAAACACTTTCATTGTAATAGTTGCAGATTAATTTTCTCTCAGTCGACTCATAGATTAATTGTTTCAGCTAGAGCTGCAACAGTTATTAGTTTGAGGACGTCATCTTGGACTTTGGGAAACACTGATTTTCACAGTTTTCTGACTTTTTATAGAGCAAACAACTATTTGATTAATCAAGAAAAAAATCAATAGATTAATCGACATTGAAAATAATCATTAGTTGCAGCCATAATCAGATGTGGAGTAGAGTAGTTTATATGTGAAGGGCAAATTAATAAATACACATTGTATAAAAAATGCCAGAATTAGAGTATTTTTCATCTGGCCAAGGTGTTACAGAAGGCATCCTAAAATACATCAGAACCAAAAACAGGGCATGCAGTTTAAAAGTCTTCCTAATCTATAGATTAACTGGAAAAACAGGACATTTTTTTATGTAAGGTACTTTTAAAAAAGCTCCCAGTATTACCTCAAGTTAAGTTTATTCATTGAGCACATTAAAAACAACAAATGTTGACCTTTACAAAGAGATTAGATAAAACACATGAATGATCAAGTAAAAACGCAGACGCAGATAAAAGGGAATACAGGTAAACTAAGAAAAGCATAGAGTATCTTGATAAAATCATGTATCGCACAAACAACAACAAAACACAATAAAAACAAAGTGTGGTCAGCTTGTTTTCATGATAATTAATAGGCTGAAAATGAAAAGAGGAGGGTCTTCAGACGGGTTTTATAAGTACCAAAGGAGGAGAGGGATCTAATTGATGGTGGCAAACTATTCCACAGTTTAGGGCCGACGGCTGAAAATGCTCGATCACCTTTTGTTTTTAACTGGGTACGCGGAGCGGAGAGCAGTATTTGGTTACCAGATCTGAAGGACTGGGAGGAGGAATGGGGGATGAGGTGGGAGATGTAACCTGGTGCCAGTCCATGTGGTGCTTTAACCCTGTTTATTACACGGCTTTGTTGAATACTCGATTCTGATTGGTCAATCACGACGTTCTACAGTCTGTTATTTCTTTATAGCAGACCGTTGCTATGTATAACAGACCGTTGCTATATATAACAGACTGTTGCTATGGGTGCAGCTCTGACGTTGGACTCTGGAGAACCATTTTTGTGTCAAATTATTGATTTCTTAAGTAAGCAGCCGTGTAATAAGCGGGATCATGTACAGCTAGCGGGTCATTGTTGTGAAATAAACCCCTTCAGAACGATGCAAGAGCCCTTAAGGGGTTTATTTCACAACAATGACCGGCTCGCTGCACATTATCCCTTACATACTGTGTGTATTGTCAGGTATTATATTTATTTGTCATATAAAATAATCATCCTTGAATTTACTGTACATGTCTAATGTTTGAATAAACTAAACTACAGCTAAACAGGCTACTGGTTTCAGTGTATAAAATCATCCGTCATATAAACAAGTCCACCGGGCAGCGATCCAAATCCATAGAAACTATCACAGCCACTCATATTTTCCTACTTCTTACAGTTTGTCTCTGCGGCCTCGTTATTGGTGCGACCGTAGCTGACGTGTTGATACCTGCAGCAGGTCACTGACAGCAGGTGACACACCTCATTCCTGTAGTCTTTCACAGAGAAGAGAGAGAGAGAGAGAGGAGGAGGAGGAGGAAGAAGAGGGGGGTGGGGGAGGATATATGACACCCGACCTGTCTGAACTAGTTAGAGAAAATGCTTTTGTCCCTGTGTTGCTATGGAGACGGAGGGAGGGCCAACGGGGAGAAAAACTGGGTGAGGCAGGTATAGGAACTAAGACATAGTAGACAAACGATTAATGATCTGGTGGTTAATAATGTACATTATCGAAACTGTAGAAATGGAGTGGAATGCATATTCATGTTTGCAAATCAAATCTATGCTGATATGTACTTTCAAAGTAAAGTTAAACATGTAGAATACGTAGTTTAAAGCTATTTTTGCATTGCCTTCGTGTCACATGGGAAATAAAGACCTTCAGTGGGACTTCATTGCAACATAAAGGCTAAACAGGGACTGCCTCCCTAAAGTGCTGCCTTCAGCTGGAGCACACCCACGCAAAACACAAGACACTGATCATGTTGTGACAGGAAACCCGCGTCATTTTTACCTCCACGGTTTCACCTACATGTCTGTTCATTGCAACACATCTGTTAATGGTTTGCTGTGAAACAAATTCCCACCTCACAATCTTTGCTTCTTTGCTCAAGTGAATAAAGGCTGCTGTCGTGTTGCTTTAAGTCGCTTTATACCGAGTATTTGTTGTGTACATACATGCTGCATGTGTTCGGTTATGAATGAGCCAAAACCTGTCCGACAGGTTTGAAAGACTAACCGCCTCCCTCTACACCAACAGGTGTTGTCATGTAGCAAGGTAGTCTCAGCCGACCAGTATCACCAATAAACACTCACATTCCTCAAGCCTGAGCTCAAACACGACCTATCTTTCAGTACATTCATGCTGGTTGAGAAGCAATCTATAGGTATTTTCTGTCAGAATGATATAGAATAAGTGTGAAAGAAGATTATTTAAACAGGTGCGAGGCTATGAGAACAGCGTCAGTAAAGAAAAAGGTACTCCATGCCACAATATTTTTTATTGACCATGTTTCGATCCTGCCGGGTCAAAGTGCGGATCAAAACGTAGTCAATAGAAATACTGTGGAATAGAATAGTGTACAGGCGTTGCCTTTTTCTTTCTAGTACAAGAGTGAACCATGAAAAGCAGAGATTCAAGTTTCCTTCAAAGAAACAAATAACACCAGGACGTTCAAAGCAGAGCTGCCACACCCTTTCAAAAACTCATCTGGGGTGGAAACCTGCCTTTAACTATCTCATGTAAACAACTGGCTCATTACAAACTACCATTATCTAGCAGCCATTTTATGCGAGACAAATAAGTGTTTGAGGAATTATGTCTTTGTACTGAAACCACCTGTTTGTGTTGACTTCATCAGGTTTGAGTATCAGCAGAACAATTTGAATTATGTATTAATGAAACATGCAAAATGGTGGCTTCCTCTAGTTTGTTCCCTTCCCCCACATGACCTACAGTACTTTTCCATTTCGTGAGCAAATCCCTCATTACATTACAAAAGAAACATGCAAAACAACAATAGTCTTTGAAAACTTTTTTTTTATTAAAAACAATCCAAACAAAACACACATTAGTAAGTAAGAAACTGTACAATCTATGACGCAGAATTTAAACCAACAAGTTCTAACATTAAAATGCGGCGTGTGCCAGGCACATTTTAAAAAGCACAGTTCTTTATGGCATATAGATTGGACGATGCGTTAAGACTTTACACGATTTATAAATAAACGGTGGTACCAGTAGTGCCAACATCATCACAAACAAAAAAAACAAAAAAATAGCAAGTTGATTGTTCCTGTATTCCTCATGTAAAACGGTAAAAATGGCACGCTCCCACTGCAAAAATCCAAAAAGGTGATGTACAAGCTGACTCTTCATAGACTCCCGCTGCGGTAAAGACTTTACATGGCCTCCATCTCTCTTGTCTGAATTTAAAAAAAAAAAAAAAAGGAGATAAAAACAGGCTGTTAAACACATTTTATGGCGCTAAAAAGTAACTTAATTTAAATCACAGGAAGCTCAACTCACCTGGGTTTTGTTGTACCTCTGGTTCTGTTGCCTTCTGACGAAGAACTACACACACAAAAGAAGAAAATTAGGACTCAAACTGAAAGAAGATCTGCACTTAAGCTGAATAACTAAGGTAGATAGATGCACTCACCAGGATCAGCAGGCCGCCAACCACAGCCAGCACCACCACCACGATGACAGCGATGATCCCACCCGACAGGTGCTTCATGGTGAACGTCGGGGCCTCCTCGTCCACGTAGTACACCTTGATATTCTTCATCTCCAGCTTCTGGTTGTCCACAATGGGCTCAAACTTCATCTGGTCCCTGAACAAGGGCAGCACCTTCACCTGTAGGAGAGGAGATGATGAAAGTGACGGAGTCAGACAATAACTTTTAAGCCATTTATATATAAATAAAATATGATAAAAAAAAATAGCTTCAACGTACATCTTTCTCCATGTAGTAGGCCATCTGGGTCAGGTCATTATTGCGGTCTCCAATCTTCTTCTTCACGTCCACCACAATCTTGCCAGAGTCAGCGTCATACTGCAGGACGACAGGGTATTTTTGTAATACTGTTCTGACAATTAAAATACATGTACAAATAAATGCACACTTTTACCAAAACTGGACACTCACCTCGACAGCATCCACCAGGTCCTTGTTAAAGTTCTTGTAACGTTTGTGAATGGCATCTGCGATGGCGCTGCATTAGGGAAAGAAATTACATTTGTCAAATATTGAACCTCTGATGTGTTCGTTAATTATTTTAAAATGTGGGCTTTTAAAATGTACACTTACGCCTTTAATTTGTCTTTATTCACCGACTTATTCACAGCTTTGTGGTCCAGCTCAAGACGTACCCAGCTGCAGAAAAACAAAAAATAGCAAACTTTTAGCATTGATGCTGAAACTATTCATCCACAGTGATGAGGAGGACAATACTCACTAGGTCTCCACCAGCTTCTCACACTTGAGATTCTTGTCTCCCTTGTCAGTTCGGCGAACGCCAGCGCTGTTGACGCACCAGCACTCCTCGGTGTTGTTGCACTGCTTGGCCTTGAATTTGCCGTCGTTCTCGCACTCCGGGTCGTAGATGCCGTCGTTGTCCACAAAGGCCGTCTCCACTGGCTTTCCTCCTACTGTACGGGTGTCCAGGTTATTCTTAGCTCTGTACATCTCCGCCTTCATCAAGTAGCACTTGGGGATCACTGAAGGTACAAAAAAAAGGTGTCATCATGAGCAGGCGAGAACAGAACAACCGGCAAAGGGAAGGGAATCCCAACATGCATCTTTTGCTTACATTTTTTGCAGTCCAGCTGTTGTTTCATGTTGCTGCCAACCAGAACGGTACACTTGCATGGATTGCCATCACAGGTGGCCCACTTCATAGTGTCACATTGACCTAAACAGAGAAAAACAAAGGTTTTATCATTCAGGCAATTAAAACAACTATCACGTCAGCGACCCCGAACAAGAACTTTAAGTAACTGGAGTGCATGTAAAGTTAAATAACACTTCTTAAATGTTTCAAATATCGTTTTTAACATCACTACACTGTGGTTGACAATATGCAACATAATTGGACAGGTATGGTTTTGTTAAGACTACAGAAACTAGGGCTAATTATCTTCATTGTCAATTATTTTCTAAATTAATCGATTAGTTGTTTGGTCTATAAAATGGTCAAAATGTGTCGATCAGTGTTTCCCTTTTCATAAAAAAAATTCCCATTTTTCCAGTTTACATGGGTCACTACATCTGATTAGGGCTGCAACTAAAAATTATTTTCATTACCGATTATTCTGTTAATTATTTACTTGATTAATCGATTAGTTGTTTGGTCTATAAAATGGTGAAAAAAAGTGGATCAGTGTTTCCCCAAAGCCCAAGATGACGTCCTCAAATGTCTTGTTTTAGCCACAAATCAAAAGATATTCAGTTTACTAATCATAGAAGAGGAAAGAAGCCAGAAAATATTCACATTTAAGAAGCTGGAATCAGAGAATTTCATTTTAATAGTTGACAACTAATCCATTAATTGTTGCAGCTTTAACAGAAACACCCAAAAAATGTATGCAAAATGTTATACTAGGCTTCAGTGTAAGCCTGATTTATTGGGGCAGGTAGACTAGCAGGTTTATGAGACACCTGGGCGTTGGTTTCTCCAAACAGAGAGAGACATGTCCCCAGAGACAGAGGACAAATCCTCCCAACCCCCACTCCCACAACTACCTGCCTTTTAATATCTACAAAAAACAGCTTTTTAAACATCTCTTCTCGCTAATAAAGCCACTTTAAACTAACAACCATTACATTTAAGATAAAAAAAAGTGTTTAGAGATAAATACAGCCTGTTAAAAGACACAACATAAAAAAGTAACAGCTCAACTTCCTGTTTTTTGTAAATAAAGCTACTTACTTTCTTTCTTTCTATCACATTGTTTGTTAACACATGTTTTAGACTAATAAAGTTGAATGATTTAAAACTACTTACAGGATTGAGCTGAGGCTGCTGCCGCGAAGGCGACGAGGAGGAGAGCAATCCACATTTTCATGATGAAATTAATATTAAAAACCTTAAAAAATTAATGAAGAAACTAGTTTTCCTTTTCCTCGGCTGTCTGTCTCCACCGTCCGTTGTCCACAGAGGTCAAAGATGGAGTAAAGAATGGCGTCAAGGTACACAAAAGGCTTCCTTCTTCTCTCTCTCTCTCTGCAGGTGTGTCCTGCTGGTCTAACCTGTTCCTGAGAGAAACTTCACGAGCACGCGCACACACAGGTAAAAAGACTCACGAGCACCAGCAAAGGTGAATTGATTAGCTGGTTTGTGTTGATTTATATCCCTTTAGTGGCTGTTGTCCAACTGACTATAGAGCTGCTATGAAGGTACATTTATAAAGACTAGTAGTCTCATGACGCCACTCTGATTTGCATAGGGAGGGGGCGTGGTTAGTGGAACGCACCTTATTTCCGGTATGACCATATATGGCTTCTCTATCTCTGTTGATATATTTTAGTGTTTCAGCTTGTCAATACAGCAGTATTTACTTCATTAACCGATACTTAAAATAGACCATAATGACAGAAAATCTCTACATTTCTGCACTTTTGTGTTTCATTACCTACAGGCAATATTCTGCCTCAATTAACATTGTAAATACAGACATTATTCTGCCTCAGTTATTGTAAATACAAACTATATTCTGCCTCAGTTATTGTAAATACAGACAATATTCTGCCTCAATTATCATTGTAAATACAGACAATATTCTGCTTCAATTAACATTGTAAATACAGACAATATTCTGCCTCAGTTATTCTAAATACAGACAATATTCTGCCTCAGTTATTCTAAATACAGACAATATTCTGCCTCAGTTATTGTAAATACGGACAATATTCTGTATTTAATATTATCTTTGTAAGATTTTGAATGCAGGACTTTTATTTGTATACTGTGGTATTGTTACTTTTACTTAAGTAAAAGATCTGCGTAGGTCTTCCACCTCTGGCTATGATATTTCTGTAGGATGTTAATTGTCACAGTTTACAGTGGCTTTTGATATGTAAATGTCTTTACATATTGTATCTATTGTATTATTATAACATGCCTGTAGGATTATGTATATCACTTTAGACAGTTTATACTAGACCAATGTAATGAATGAAAATGTTATATTGTACCATTATAATACTACTGTATGATTTATTGTATTTGTATCACTGTGTAGCAGTGTGTTCCCTCAGCTATTTAGACAATATATCACATTTTGTGCTACATTCAAACCATTTAGTTGTGTGTTCTTATTCACATTTTACATCATACACCCAAAACATCCCAATATGTGTGAAAAACGCAAGCAAATAAGTCTGATATAAACTGAGAAACAGTGTGTGACACGATGACGTCATCAACTGTCCAAGCAGGTATCTTACCTGACAGAAACCAGAGGGCTGAGGAAAACATTTCTCATGTGTTGTGAGTCACGCTCTGTAGGATGACACAGCTGAGTCACAGCAGCTTCGGGTCTCATAGAGATTATCTATCTGAGAAATATTCTCACAAGCAATATTTTTAGTCTCAATCATTAGTTTGACGTCAATCAAGAATCAAGTGGGCAATACAGAAAGAGGAATGCGTGCAAATAAAAAAAAAGTTGAGTCGATTACTTGACTAATAGGTTGTTTTGGTCTTAATCAACCAGTGCTGGAAAGTAACTAAGTATATTTACTCAAGTACTGTATAGTACGGACAGTATAGTACTATTAATCCATTCTCTGCTACTTCATACTTCTACTCCACTACATCTCAGAGGCAAATATTATACTTTATACCTACAATTTACATTTATTTGATAACTTTAGTTCCCTCGCAGATTCAGATTATTAATACAAAATATAATCAACTAATAAATTATGATGTATCATTATGGATAAATATATATTTATTGATCCTTTGGTGAAATTCACAATCTATGAGTCAGTATATATAGCGAAAATGATCCCCACCTTTAAAGTGATGAATACATTAATGCATCAATAATCATAATACAATAATATAATACATATTATTCTACATAATGAGTACTTTTACTTTTACATATATTCTGATACTAATGCTTTTCTACTTTTACTTAAGTAACTTTTGAATGCAGGACTTTTACATAGCAGAGTTTTTTCTACACTGTGGTATTACTACTTTTGCTTAAGTAAAAGATCTGAGTATTTCTTCTACTACTGTAGTTCACTAAGATTTCTTCAGACGATTAGTTGTTATTTTTATGCTTTTTTTCATGCTGAATGACTCATTTCCATGAAACTTCTGAGCACATTTCTGGTAAACACCAGATTTAAAGTGACGCTTTTGTGTGATTCTTTGTGGAGAAACTCAGTTTCACAGATCCGTCGATTAAATCAACAAATCGATTAGTCGAGAGCGTTAGTCGACTAAGAATTTCTTTGGTCGAGGACAGCCCTGCAGCTACTGTAGAAATGAGTACCTGGAATTTTGCAAAGACAAAAATAAAAAAAAGAAGACAAAAGTAAAAGTAAGCTAGTGGATGTTTTAGATTGTAGTACTAGTCTTTGATTATCTATTTTTAGGCATGAATTGTGCATACAACCCTATCTAGTTGGCAGTTTTGAAACAAGCAATGTCATGTCAATAGTTTTTTTGCAGCCTTTTGTTTACCACTTAAGACACCAGGAAAGAGTATATTAAACCTGCAGTAGGCAGAATGTTTTTGGCATCATTGGGCAGAAATTCCATAATAACCTTTCAGCATATTGTAATTCAAGTGTTCTGAGAGAAAACGCGACTTCTGCTCCTCCTCATGGCTCTGTTTTCAGGCTTTAAAACATCTAGCCCGTGACGGGAAACTTCGACCAATCACAGGTCATTTCAGAGAGAGAGAGCGTTTCTATTGGCTGTTCATTCAGCGGAGGCAGCTGTCAATCACTCGCGAACTCCAATCCAACTAGGCAGCGCTGATCAAACATTAATCAATATTCTGTAACTGTAATGCCTATTTCTCTCTTCAAATGTACTCAGAAACATCTTGTAGTGTACTGTAAAATGAGAATGTTTGCTCCGGCTGGTGGTCAGTGCTTGGTATTTACTCCATTGATCTCAACATGGCTGCCGGGTCACAAACTTTCTCATACCCATACCCAAAGCCCAGATATCGGTATCAGGCCCGAAAAGGTTTGATCGGTGCATCCCTAACTGGTGCCAGTTCATAATGTACGTATGCTTTTGCTTGAATTTCTTTAGAAGTGTTGTGTTTTGTTTGAACTTGCCTCACCTGTTATGTCTCATAAGACTCTCAAAAGTGTTTTGGTGTTGGGGTGGGAGGGGCGTTGAGATGAAATATGAAAATTTACTGAAACGTGTTCATTCATGCTTCAGATTCTTTAATTCATGTTTCACTGCCTCTCACTGCAAGGCCAGAGACAATCCAGATACAACGTTTTGTTTTCAAGAAAAAATACTGTTTTGTGGGGCTCAAATGTTAAAAATGATGCACCGTACTCTGAAAGATAAACCGGTTTAACTTTTTCTCTGATAGCTGAAGAGAATTAAAAGCTGCAGCCCACACAAAAGACTGTGTGTAACCATCTTGGAATAATGCACAAACACTCCCAGGTCAGAATAACAGCTTTTCCTTTTCTTTATTATGTACAGCAAATTATGCAGCAAAAAAGAGCAGCTATACTAAAGTACCTAAGGACCTTTTTTGTGGCAAAGATTAGTGGTCAAACACAGGTGTAACTAATAACGTTAATGATTGCTGTGTTGCAGAGCCCTGGTAGTGTGTGTGTGTGTGTGTGTGTGTGTGTGCTCCCTCACTCCTTTGCTAATGTGAACAGCGACACCTGTGGTTCAAAAGTTGTGTCTGCTGTGTCCTAAATCCACACTGTATGCTATCATTATGAAGTATACACAATTCCTCATAGTATAGTGTTTTGGCAGTTAGAATACAAAAAAACTCATTTCTATTTGTGTGAATTTAGTGTACAAACCGATATCTTTGAGGACAGTAAACCTGATTTTGTCACGTTTCCAGCTCAAGTCTGCAATTACAAAGGTCTGTTGTGGTTACATCTGCAATGACAAAGGCCTGTTAGGCTTGGTGAGCCATTATTGAACACTTATTTGAGTAATTCTTAAGTACTGCTGCTCTTTTGCTTTGAATCAAATGTCACCTTTATAAAACAGAGCCATCGTTAATGATACAGGTTGCACCTGTTATAACACGTCAACATGTTTGCTGTGAAAGAGGTCTGTCATAGCAAAGTCATAGTGAGTAGACAGATTATTAGACAGATTATTCTCATTCGCAACTGACGTTGATACCTCTGTATCTATCTTTTCTGTAAAAGTAATCAAGTCGATGTAGTTTTTTTAAATTGTAATAGCTTAATGACTTTGACCTCTCTCACATACAGTTTAACTTGTAACAGGTGTAACCATAGACTGCATATAAAGATGGATGACATGACAGCTCATCAAAAGTGAAGCCAAAACATCTTGATCGCCCCCTGGTGGCTGGCTGCAGTACAGGTCATAAAGCCCGCCCCCTCCATGGTAGCGGATGGGATATGGGCCGAACTAAAAAGTCAAAAGTAGGTAGTTCTTATCACGCTGATGTATGTTCAAGTGTTCATTTTTCTGATAAGTTTGTTTTTAATTAGTTATTTTATGCTATAAATGTCATGATTGACAGCTGTGATTGACAGCTGCTCTGAGTGAAGCAGTTGCAGCCGAAGGCTCGGGAATTGTACGAGAGAGACCGTCAGCAGTCTGTGTAATAGAACGTGTTGTCAAATTGATCATAAATGTATTTATAGAGATATTATGGTTAGTTGTTGTGTCTTAGTTTAGGGTTCATAGTCAGCACTTCCTTGAGCGGTGCAGAATTGAAACTGTGTTTGTTACAGCCACAGACTGATAAGCAATATACAACCCAAACCATCACTATTATGACTTAAATGTGAAGCGGAATGAGGGTAAACAATCGTACCGGCCCAAGTGATCAGATACTTAAATCTTTACAACCGGCTATAAAAACGGTCCCACTTTTCCCAGCTGTGGATGAAGCTCATAAACCAGCTCGGTATCTATCGCTCCAGTAGCTGCTGCCAAGGATTTATGACATTTATGCCATATACTGTATACAAGGCTGAATGACAGATCACTGCTTGAAAAGATCTAATGAAATCTACAATTAGATAGAATTTGCCTTGGAATAATAGCAGAACTCGATCAGATATTTAAGATTAGATTAGATTAGATTAGATTTCCTAAATGGTACAACGAAATTGAGTTTGCAACTCCCCATCACATACCCGATGCATTAAAAGATGGTCTATAAATATAGATATAGGGTACTATACAAGCGACAGCTATAAGGTTAGAGACCAGTGTCGTGTCGTACGTGCAAACTGTCTTAAAAGGGCAGTAAAGTAAGTAGACAATCTAAAACAATATAAAAGACAATGATTATAATAGAAACAATGCTTATAAAATAATTAAATGCATACAAAATAGATATAGTCAGTCTGCATGTGCAATATCATAAAACTAATAATGCAGTTCAAAGTGCAATGCAGTCAAAATGAGACATGAGACATTTTATCTGATATTCATGCCATACAGTATGAATGGGATTTGCCAAACTGAACAGTACAGTGAATACCACTCATCATTGCAAACAATGTACGAGTCAATTGGTAAAACTTTATAGAAAACATCATTTATAAATAGTAAATTGAGAGTTAATTCAACTTAGTTAATAGTTATTTTACTGTTAAACAACAAAATGATAATTAATAATGTTACCATAATTTGTTGTTATTCCAACAGTTTGTTGTTGCACACATTATAACATTTTATATACTATATATGTAAGTATTTGTTAATAATTAATATATTATTTGTAAACTTTAAAGAAATTGTTTGTAAAACATATACAAACATTATGTAAATAGATATTTGTAACACTTTGTTAATGGTTATTAATCGGTTTGTAAACCGTCTATAAACATTATTTGAATGCTATTATAAAGTTGCAACAGATGATTATAATACCTTTTTAAATGGTTAATAAATACTTATTAAGCATCTATAAAAATGATTTATATAGAAAGTTAATACTTTGTCAATGCTGGTTTCTGGTTAATCTGTCTATGTAATGTCTAAAGATGTTTTACAAACAATTTCTTAAAGGTTTACAAATCATTTCATAATTATTAACAAATACTTAATATAGTACATCAAATGTTATAATGTGTGCAATAATAAACTGATAATAAATACTTTACTAATGTAATCAGAATGTAATTGTTAGCGTCTCTTATCAGCTATGACACAATATATAATTTATAAACAAATAAAATAAAACATTTCAAATTAAATATATATGTATATATAAATAATTTAAATATTTATTTTTTATTTCGTATTATTTATTTAATTATTTCATATTACACAAACTACTGATAAAATAACATAAATTATAGAATTAATAATAATTAGTAAACATTATTAATTATAATTTCATTATTTATTAACAGTAAAATAACTATTAACTAAGTTTAATTAACTATAAATTCACCATTTATAAATGATGGTTATTATAAAGTTTTTCCAGTCAGTTCACATTCATAGCTGATGTAATGAAACCCAGTTAGGTTTTACCAAGAAGTTACACAAGAAGCAAAGATATGCAGCTTGAAAAGGTGGTATGACTTATTATAATGCTATCAGCAGTGATTGTATCATGATCCACATGCTTTTTAATACGCATCTTTGATACAAACTGATAACTCACAACAAAAACAGCAGAATCAAACAGTACGACATCACTGATAAAGGTGACCGAGAGTAATATTGTCTTCTTGCAGAGAGGAGGACAAACAAAGGCCTCAGGTGACTGGTCCTCTTATTGTGTGAGAGCTGACACATAATCAGGGGAATATGGGTGTTCCCTTTCCCAGAGGTTTAAGATGTCAGGGTCGTGCATGGTGGGCCTTTGTCGTGAGTCCCAGGGGTGGAGGAATCACGACAGAGGTGGAGGAGAAGGAAGCGGAAGAGGCTGCTCTGAGGACAGAGGTTCGACTCTGCGGAGAGAGACGTGGAAGAGGAGAGAGATCCAGAAGAGGGAAGACTCAAAGAGCACCAGGAGACGGGAAATATGAGGTGAGTGCAAATCTCAGCATCTGTATTCTGTCCTTTTCTCTCTTGTTTATGTTATTGGGTCTTCTTTTAGTGACTCTTTATACTTTCATGGCTCTTTTATAGTAACCAAGATTAATTTGTGAAGTTCTCATTAATCCATTTCATGTGACCCTGACCCAAATTACATATTTCATATTTCATTTCATGGTCAATTTTTATGTGATTAAAGCATAAAGGCTTCATTTAGATGCAAAGAATTATGGTTCATTCATTGCTTTATTGATCAGTTCACCACTTCTGGCAGTACTTTTAGTTTAACCTAAAACCTATTATTGTTTTTTTTATTGGCTATTATTATTATTGGTGTATTATTGTCTTACTGACATACATTTGTTATTCATTGTTTATAATGTTATAGTTATTACTTATGCAAAATTGTTTTTATTTGATTGATTGATTTGTTCATTTGTAAATCAATTTTATTTTCCCCTCTAGTTAATATCAGTAATGAATTATTTTATAATTCCCTCTAATTACTTTTATACTACATTTATTAGTATAAGTCAAACTGAATTCACTCATGTGCATTGAAGGTCTGGCCAAAATGGCAGCAGGATATTCATTTATAGATTTGATTTATAATATCATTTAAAAACAGAATATTAGGACTGTTGACTAACACTTATATGATTTTATTGACTAATTGATTGAGATCTGTAAAACTTAGTTTCTCCACAAAGAATCACACAAAAGCACCACTTTAAATCTACGAGAGATGTGCTCATGAGTTTCTTGGAAATAAGTAATTCAGCATAAAAAAAGCATAAAAAACGTCTAATCGACTACAGAAAACTTAGTCGAATAGACCAAAATGAACGATTAGTCGACTAATCGGCAGCCCTACAGAATAAATAGGTATATAAATATAGAGTACTTTATTAATCCAAAAAGGGAAATCACAGTAAGAGCAGCCAAGTCAAATAAAAACAAAGACAATTTGAGGTGGATCAGAAATATAATACAATAAAAGAGCCAAATAATAGATAAATAAAAGCTGAGCTATATCCTAAAAGCAGGACAATAAACTCCTTTGTACACAGAGCATACTAGTAGTGCAAGTCACTCATTTTATATGTCATATAATAAGGAGCAGGATTGTTCTTGGATAATGAAGTTTAACATTTTGTGAAATATACATATTTGTGTTCTTGCAGAGAGTTTGATGAGAATACGACTCTCAAAGTCTACAGCCAGGAGATGGTTAGCTTAGCTTAGCATCAAGACTGGAAACAGAGGGAAACTGCTAGCCTGGCTCAGTCCAAAGGTGACAAAATCCACCTACCAGCTCTTTTAAAGCTCACTACTCAACACGTTATATCTTGCTTATTTAATCTGAACATTAAAGGGACTGTTTGTAACTTTCAGAAATGCTTGTCAACAGCGACACCTGTGGCCGTTAAGTCAACGAAAGTCAGCGTCGGGCTCGCGCTTGTGCTCGCTCTACATAGACATGAACGAGCATCGCTCAAAACAGTGAGGCGACACACGTCAGCTAAAACCACAATATCACTCTATATTTCACCTGCTTGGCAGTAATGTTAGCTGACCAGACCAAGGTCTCTCCATGAATCAATGCTGATCCTAGTGTTGGCTTTTCCTGCCTCAGCCCTGCTGCTTCAGGCTCCGGGGCTGAAGCAGGAAAAGAAACGTTATCGCCTCCCGACTGCGCCCGCAGGGGAGACACCGGCACCCGGTCAGAGACGATAACGTTTCTCGCCGCAGAGCCCCGTCACTTCACAAGACACGGGAAACCTCTGTTGGTCTGGAGGAGCTGCAGCATTTATTTCTGCACAAACGTCCACTGTACATTCACTAGATATTCTCAGAGCTAAACTAACTCTTCTGCGCATGCACGTGAGGTGGAGCGAGCGGTCTGGGATCCCGACCCGGTAGATTTATACCTGTAAAAAGTTACAAACAGTCCCTTTAAACCAAACTGCAAAAAATAAAATGTTTTTTATGTAGAGGGTTATGTGACGGACTATTTCTTCACCTGGGTGTAGTGATTTCAACAAAAAAACTCCAGAAAGTCACTACACGCCCTGTGAAACCACAAATTGACGGTTTCAAACTTTGTTTTTTGTGTGTATTAAACAAGATATAACATGCTGATTAGAAAGCCTTATTATTGCGGGTAGGCACAGGTCTTACGGTGCCTTTGGACTGAGCTGACTGTAACTTTGTGTTTAGTATCAATCGTCTCATCTAACTCTCGGCAAAGAAGCGAATAAGCGTATTTCCCTGTTCTGTTAAAATAGAAATAAATGTATAGAATATAATTACACTCACAGGTAATAAATAATATAGCTCAGATTAGGGAACAGCTGAGAAAATAATAGAGTTGTAAAATGCTTAAAGCATCAGTGCTTTCAAAAAACGTTTGACCTTTCCTGGAGCACTGTAACGTCACAGAGAGTAACCACTTCCTCGTGTTTCAAACGTTTTCTGAAGGCTATAAGAGTTGCAGATGCTGTCAGACTCGACTCTGTCCTAGTTGCAGTCCCTCAGGGAGGCTCGATGTGATTTACAGTAGATAGTTCTTCTGCATTTATGTAATGAGAGTGTTCACAGATACAATAGCCCTGCGTGGCCTGGAGGGATTATTGACATTTAGATGGTAACCTAATGAGAACAATCCGGGATTGTTGTCATTATTCTCATAATCCTGCTCAACTTCTTCCTGTTTTTAAAGCCGTCGCCTTTAAAAACAGATCGGGATGACTAACAGATCTGCATAGCATATTGTGGGAAAACTCTGGTGTGTCTGGTCGGACACCAGTTAACGTATTGAATACAACTTTATTTCAGTCTTCTCAGAGGAAACTGTAGTGGCAGCCAGGGAGTTTTTAGACTTCTGAACAAGGGGTGAAAAAATACTCCAATCAGCATTCAATCCTAAAAGTAAAAATCTAATCTAACATCTATTTTTATTGGCTAAATTAACATTTAAATCATTGACATTTACCATTAGTATTGGACATGTTTGTGTACAATAATGTGAAGTTGAGAGGATGATAGAAAGGGATATATTAAATAGGGGAGACCCCCCCCCAGGTGAATAAGGTAAACATTTTTAACTAATAGATATCGCCATGAAACTTCCCCATTTGATTACTGACATTAAGACAATTATTTTTTGTATTACAAGTTTTCTGACATTTTATGTTTAAATATGCAAATGAGGTATCATCTTATCAAATTTGTGCTAATTTGCATACATTTCCAGAATAGAAATATGAACATTGGATAAAGCCAGGTTCAAAATTCTGGTTTTGTTTTGTTGACATATTAGAGTTCAAACGTTTTTACAGAGGGAATTTTTGGATATCTCTTTTTATCACTCCATAAATCAGAAAATACTGTCAACAACCATAAAAAAATATATATTTTTGCCATGTTTTTAGTAACAAAATGTATAAATCAGGCTATGAATGATATATGAACAAACCCTTCTGTAAAAACCTTCAGAGTATAGATAGAAATGAAAGTTTGGTGTGTGTAAGAGCTACTGAAGTGGAGATTTGTCGCTTAGAGTCTGAGAAAAAACTTAATTTAGAGAAAACAGCTTAAAGATATGTACAGTATTGTAATATTCCATACATTTTGAAGACACTACAGGTGAATAGGGGTTAAAAAACGAATAGATATCGTAATGAAACTTCCCCAGTTGATTAGTTACATTAAGACAATTATTTTTTGTATTACAAGTTTTCTGAAATGTTTTGTGTAAATATGCAAATGAGGAATTTAGAGGAAAATTTAGGAGAAATCAACACAAATAGACAAAGTAGTAAAATAAACACCCGAATTTTGGATGTTTTCTTTCCACTTGTCTGAAAGGCGACATGTTATGGAGGCAAAATAGCATGAACAACATTGTTTTTGCCTGTAATGTCTCGCCTTAAAGGGACTGTTTGTAACTTTTTAAGCTTATAAATGTACCGGGTCGGGACACATGCGCGCTCGCATATGCGCGTTCGCGTGTGGCCGCTGCCTTTGCTCCTCTGCCTGCCTGCCTTCACTCAGACAGCGCGCGCCTTCTCGCTCAGCTCGCTCCACCTCTAGACGTGAACGCGTGCTCACTCCACACTGCAGAAGAGTTAGTAGCTCTGAGAATATCTAGTAAATGTACAGTGGACGTTTGGGCAGAAATAAATGTTGCAGCTCCTCCAGACCAACAGAGGTTTCCCGTGTCTTGTGAAGTGACGGAGCTCTGCAGAGAGACACGTTGTAGTCTCTCTCTGGTTGCGGGCGGAGAGAGCAGGGAGACACGCTGCAGAGCCCCGCTACCTCAGCCTGCGCTGATGAAGGAAAAGCCAACACTAGGATCAGATCTAAATCATGTTCATGGAGAGACCTTCGTCTAGTCAGCTAACATTACTGCCAAGCAGCTGAAATATAGAGTGATATTGTGGTTTTAGCTGACGTGTGTCGCCTCACTGTTTTGAGTGATGCTTGTTCAGGTATATTTAGAGCGAGCAAGCGCGAGTTCAACGCTGACTTTCGTTGATTTCACGGCCACAGGTGTCGCTGTTAAGAAGCATTTCTGAAAGTTACAAATAGTCCCTTTAAAGAATATATTATATATTATTAGAATTGAAGGAAATATACAAAGCAAATAACATGTTATTGCCGGTTTTACAGACTGTCTTCATGGAGCCTCTATGAATAACCGGTATTTCATGAATGACCAAAAATATTGAAAAACCTTATCCTTGAAAGTTAAATGAATATGGTTTTGAATTAAGTGAAATAAAATATTTTCTACATTAGCAAACCTTATCTGGTAGGACTAATTAGCGATGTTGCATAAGTCAGAGCAGTAAATGACCTATTTATCTGTGTTACATCAGCCGTAACAATAGCTACCTGACCATTGTTCAGTGGGATGAAAGTAAGAAAGGTAACACCTGCTTTGTAATTAGGTTGAATCGATTTCTTCCTATTTCATAAACAGAGCTGGATGACATTTCAGATTTTAGAGTTACATGCTCTGTTTGTGATTTTAAAAAGTACCACAGCAACCGCAAAATGAGTGAAACTCACGTCTCTTTACCTTCGCAAGGATTAAATCCGTCTTCTCTCTTCTTCATTCATATCCAGTGGTGGAATGTAACTAAGTGCATTTACTCAAGTACTGTACTTGAATACCATTTTGACATACTTCTACTTTGTTTGAGTATATCCATTTTCTGCTACTTTATATTTCTACTACACTACATACTACTTATTGCTTTTTACATATAAAAACTAGGGCTGTTAATCGATTTAAATAGTTAATCGCGATTAATCACAAATTAAACATTTTTATCTGGTCAAAATGTACCTTAAAGGGAGATTTGTAAAGTATTTAATACTCTTATCAACATGGGAGTGGGCAAATATGTTTGCTTTATGCAAATATATGTATATATTTATTATTGGAATTCAATTAACAACACAAAACAATGACGGATATTGTCCAGAAACCCTCACAGGTACTGCATTTAGCATAAAAAATATGCTCAAATCATAACATGGCAAACTGAAGCCCAACAGGCAGCAACAGCTGTCAGTGTGTCAGTGTGCTGACTTGACTATGACTTGCCCCAAACTGCATGTGATTATCATAAAGTGGGCATGTCTGTAAAGGGGAGACTTGTGGGTACCCGTAGAACCCATTTTCATTCACATATCTTGAGGTCAGAGGTCAAGGGACCCCTTTGAAAATGGCCATGCCAGTTTTTCCTCACCAAAATTTAGCGTAAGTTTGGAGCGTTATTTAACCTCCTTCGCGACAAGCGAACCAATAGATTCCTTAAGTTTTTGTAGTTCATGTGATACCAGTATCGTCACTCTAGCTTTAAAACTGAGCCCGCTACAACCTAGAAATTGCAAGTTGCGTTAATGTGTTAAAGAAATTAGTGGCGTTAAAACAAATTTGCATTAACGTGTTAATATCGTGTTAACTTTGACAGCACTAATAGAAACATATGATGCCGTACTATACTAACAAGGTATCTAAAAGTGGCTCCACATTGACGAACAACATTGAAATGCTCTTACAGTATATCAATCAGAGTAACGGTAATCTAGAAGAATCAAAAGGCATACTTTATTAATCCCTCTAGGGGAAATTTAATGTATTAAAATATTCTATAAAGTATATTCTAATAATATAATGAGTACTTTTACTTTTGATACTTTTAGTGCATTTTGCTGATGATATCTGTACTTTTACTTGAGTAACATTTTTAACTCAGGACTTAAGTAAAAGATCTGAGTACTTCCTCCACTACTGCCCATATCTCTCTTGTACTCTGTAAGATAAGATAAAAAATACCAAGTATGTAGAATGCCTACTACGTTTCTGAAAAACAGACAACAGAACAAACAATCTTGTGATTTTCTTTTCTTTGCCCGCTCAGGTTTCCACTCCTGTGGCTGATGAGTCTACTTGCAGGGCTGGAGTACTGCTGTGCAGGTATTGTACCTTCAATGTTTTTACCCAACACACAGACAGTAGAATCACTTATGCTCCCTAACAGTATTTTAAACGTTGAATTGACACATAATCAGATTCATTATCTCCTCTCTCTCCTGTTGTTCTTTCCAGTTGCCGACCTGAAGGACTGCGAGGCGGCGGGCAGCAAGTGCCACCCTCAGGCCGAGTGTCTGAAGGTCAGAAACTCCTTCACCTGCTCGTGCCTCATGGGCTGGCAGGGCGGCGGCCTGGTGTGCACTGACATCGACGAATGTCTCACGGGCCTGCACGGCTGTCACACACAGGCCCGCTGCAACAACAACCTGGGCAGCTACAGCTGCGACTGCCTCAGCGGATATGTCGGAGATGGCACCAACTGCGAGGACATCGACGAGTGCCAGAAAGAAAACGGGGGTTGCCATGCCAAAGCGCTCTGTATTAACACCCAGGGTGGGCGACAGTGCAAGTGTAAAGTCGGCTACAAGGGCAACGGCTTCGAGTGTGTTGATATTAACGAATGCGCCAACCAGAAGATCTGCCACTGGAACGCCACCTGCACCAACAACGATGGGTCCTATGTGTGTACTTGTAACGCCGGCTACAAGGGCAACGGAAACTACCTGTGTCTGGACATAGATGAATGCTCAGAGACTCCTCGTGTGTGCTCTTCTTCACTCGGCTACAGAGGCTGTAAAAACCTGCCCGGCACCTACCGCTGCCTGTGCAGCAGCGGCTTTGAAAGTAACGGGCAGAGCTGCGTGGACATCGATGAATGTGCAACTAACACCTGCAGTCTGTACGCAGACTGCCTTAACATCATGGGGTCATACCGGTGCACCTGCAACAGCGGTTTTGACGGAAATGGACTGACGTGTGCAGACGTGAATGAATGCAATAAAGTCAACCAATGCGACCCGAGCGCTGCTTGCATCAACAGGCTCGGGAGCTACGAGTGCTCCTGTTTGGGAGGTTTTATAGGAGACGGTCGACTGTGTGAAGACATTAATGAGTGTGCGACACCCAACATCTGCCCTTCTACGACCACCTGCGTCAACACCGGGGGGTCATATTACTGCGACTGCGGCAGTGGCTTTGTCTTCAATGACTCCAAGTGCCACGATGAAGATGAGTGCGTGGAAGGGCGCTGCAGCCCGTACGCCATCTGCACAAACTCACCTGGCTCCTTCTCTTGTGAGTGCTCACCAGGGTACAGGGGAGATGGCTTCACGTGTGTGGATGAGGATGAGTGCTTGCTGGCTCAGCAGTGTCAATCCAACGCCATTTGCTTTAACCTCCCTGGCTCCTACAACTGCACCTGTCAGGCGGGTTACTCTGGAGACGGGGTGAACCTTTGCCGTGATGTGAACGAGTGTCTGGAGGATAACGGAGGTTGCAGAAATAAAGCGCTATGCGTCAACAACCAGGGTTCCTTCTCTTGCCTGTGCCAGCTAGGCTTCATCTTGGTTAACCGGACTCTTTGTCAGGATATAAATGAGTGTCAGGAACAGAACAATCCATGCCGGGTGAACGAAGAGTGCAAGAACATCGACGGTTCGTATGAGTGCCCCTGCCAGGTCGGTTACTACCGCCCTGCCAGCAACATGGCCTGCGTTGATATGGACGAGTGCAAAGACAATCCATGCCACGTCAACGCCACATGCCTCAACACCATCGGGTCCCACACCTGCACCTGTAAGCGAGGTTTTTCAGCAAATGGCACCCAGTGCGAAGATATAGATGAGTGTTCTGCGGAGGGTACGTGCCACCCACGGGCGCTGTGCACCAACTCCATCGGGGACTTCTTTTGCTCCTGTCAGCAGGGGTTCAAAGGTGACGGCTTCTCCTGTCAGGATGTGGACGAGTGCGCCCTCTCTGATTGCCCAGCCTTCTCAAAGTGCATCAACTCCCCCGGTGCTCACGTCTGCTCATGTCTCAATGGTACAGTGGCCCTCAATGGCACCTGTGTGTCACCCAGTCCGCTGTGTGAACCCACCTGCCATAGTCATGGCCTGTGCCACCGATCGCCGGCTGGATACCAGTGTGTGTGTGACCTGGGTTACGAGGGCGACGGGCTGGCGTGCTCTGACATAGATGAGTGCCAGAGGGAAAACATTTGTCCTCAGAATGAAACGGAGTGTCAGAACATCCCAGGATCGTTTTCCTGTGTCTGCAAAAAAGGCTACGCTCTCAATGGAACACAATGTCTCGGTAAGACAGTGATTTTATTGTTATTTTCAAATAAATGGCAGTAGGCAGTACATTTTTGGCATCATTGGGCAAAAGTTCCATAATAATCTTTCAGCATATTGTCATTCAAGAAAACTAGACTTCTGCAGCTCATCATGGCTCTGTTTTCAGGATTTAGAAAATCTAGCCTGTGACAGGAGACTTTGGCCAATCACAGGTCATTTTAGAGAGAGAGCGTTCTTATTGGCTGTGCTCCGGCTGGGGGGCGGTGCTTGGTATTTCTTCAACAGATCTCAACATGGCTGCTGGGTCACAAACTAATTCTCATTTTACAGCTAAACAGTACACTACAAGATGTTTCTGAAAACATTTGAGGAGAGAAATAGGCATTACAGTAACAGAATATTGATTCATATTTGATCAGCGCTGCCTAGTTTGACCGTTTGATCGGACTTCGCGAGTGATTGACATTCAAATTTTCCTTTGTGTCCGTAGCCAACGAATTAAGCCATTTATTTTACCTCACTTCAAAATAAAAGTTCCTATGTAAATCATTCACTCTGATAATGGATTGTCCTCTGACGGGATGCTGTTAAGCTTAATTATCTCCCTCTCTTTCTCTCTAGATGTGGACGAGTGTGAGACGGGGCAGCACGAGTGCAGTGAGTTTGCTCAGTGTGTCAACACAATCGGCGACCATCTCTGCTTCTGTCTCAGCGGCTTCACCGGTGACGGGAAGAACTGCTCTGGTACGTATCAAACCCTCATTATTAAACATCTTTAGCCCCCATAAGTGGACTCCCCTTTAGCACCATGTGGGGCTGTTTCCCTGACACTGTCCCATTTTGGATAAATTATAGACTTTGATGAGTGCCAAGTCCAAAACGGAGGATGCCATCCAGTTGCCAGCTGCGCTAACACGCCTGGATCTTTCAACTGTGCCTGCCCGCCTGGCATGGAGGGCGATGGCTTTGACTGCCAGGACGTGAATGAGTGCGAGCAGAACTCCACCCTGCCACACAACTGCAGCGCCCAGGCTTTGTGTCGCAACACAAACGGCTCCTACGTCTGCCAGTGCCAGGGTGGATACCAGGGCGACGGCTTTGTCTGCGAGGATGTGGATGAATGTCAGCTGGCCACGACCTGCAGCAGGAACATGACGTGCACCAACACCCCTGGTTCCTACACGTGCTCGTGTATCTTGGACCAGGTGTATGACGAGGGTACGTGCGTGAGTGAAGACACCTGCATGAATGCTAGCAGCGTGTGCCACCCGCTCGCCGAGTGCCACCCACACCGGGGTTCCTTCTACTGCCGGTGTGAAGATGGTTATGAAGGAAGCGGCACCGAATGCTTTGATGTAGATGAATGCGAGGAATCGCAAGTCTGCCCGGCTTTCTCCTACTGCTTCAACACTAATGGCTCCTACATCTGTGACTGCTGGGACGGGTTTCAGGACAACGGGACGCAGTGTCAGGACATAAACGAATGTGTGATGGGGAACTTCACCTGCCCTGACAACAGCACCTGTGCCAACATAGAGGGCAGCTACGAATGCACTTGTGACCGAGGCTTCTCCGGCAACAGCTCCCTGTGTTTGGACGTAGATGAGTGCTCCCTTGGCTTCGTCCAGTGTCCTCAATTCTCCAACTGCCTGAACACAGTTGGATCTTTTGTCTGTGAGTGCTGGGAAGGTTACCAAGGCAACAACACCGACTGCGAGGATATTGATGAGTGCCGAGACAACTCCTCCTGCCCTGAGTATAGCACGTGCATCAACACCAACGGGAGCCACCTGTGTCTTTGCGACGCCGGGTTTTCCAGCGCGAATGACTCGTGTGTGGATGTAGATGAATGCGGCGACGTGGAGCTGGGGGAGCTTTGCACCAACGGCACGTGTATGAACGCCGTCGGCTCGTATTACTGTGAATGCAACAAAGGATTCTGGAGTAATGGGACAGAGTGCGTGGATGTGGATGAGTGCTCCCTCAACGCTTCAGTGTGTCAGCGTCATTCAACATGCGTCAACACCCCGGGGTCTTACCACTGCCCCTGTAACGAGGGGTTTATTGTGAACGGTACGGAGTGTCAGGATGTGGACGAATGTAACGACCCAAATGGCGCACCTTGTCCTGAGCACGCATTATGCAACAACGCAGCAGGGTCCTTCTCCTGCCAGTGTTCTCCTGGGTATAAACCCATTAGCGCTGGCTGCGAGGATATCGACGAATGCAAGGACAACACCACCTGCCGCTTTGACCAGGTGTGCACCAACCTACCTGGAGCGTACAACTGCTCTTGTCCGTCGGGGTACCACGAAGAGAAACAGGCATGTGTCGACACCGATGAGTGTGTGGATTCGCCGTGCCACACCTCGGCACGGTGCTGGAACACCCTCGGCTCCTTTTCATGCCACTGCCCTCTAGGCTTCGCTGGAAACGGCTCCTGGTGCAAAGACGTGGACGAGTGCGTCGCCCTGTCCGAACCATGCCACCCTCTCGCTCGCTGCCACAACACCCCGGGGTCATTTGTATGCGTGTGCACGCCCGGCTTTGTGAGCATCGGGTCACTGTGTGTAGACTTTAATGAGTGCCAACAGGCTAACGGGCTGTGTCACTCTGCTGCCACCTGCTCCAACCACGCAGGAGGCTTCACGTGCTCCTGCAGTCGAGGCTGGAAGGCGACCAAAGACAACGGTCATGGAGAAGGAGGATGTGTGGACTTGGATGAGTGTTTGTCAACCACGGCATGTCCTGGACAAACGTCCTGCATAAACCTGCCGGGGTCTTACAGCTGCTCCTGTCCTAAAAACAGCACAGTGTGCAGAATGATGACTCAGAAGGGTTGGTTATGCCTTTGTTAATCGTGGTACTTTTTACTTTTCTTTGACTGTCAACACTTTCAAGCATTCTTGAAATGTTATATCACTGTTGTCAGGTGAAAACCTTGTATCTCAATAATGTCAGTGTTTGATGACCTAAAACATTACCTTGGTTTCAAGTAGAAATCTATGACGGCGTATTGGGGCCAAAAAATAATGGAACCCGGAAAGGGGGGGTAATATTCTGAGAATTTCTGAGATTAAAGTAATAAATTTACGAAAAAAAAAACTTGGATAATCTCTTAGGTCAAAGTGGTAAATTTATGATAAAAAAACCTCAAAGTTACGAGAAAAAACCCCTGATATCCTCCAAGATTATTAAATCAGAATTTACAAGAAAAAACTCAGAATTTCTGAGATTAAACTAATAAATTGTAAAAATAAATTTAAAAATTTAAAAATTTAAAAATTGTATCAAATTAAATTCCCTAAGATTATTAAGTCAAACATGTTTTACTTAGAATTTCAGCTTAAACATTTAAGTTATATGTAATGTTGGAGTATTCGGGCCAGGCATAAGGAAAAAAAACAAGAGGAGGATTTTTAAAAATTATTATTTTGCATTTTGATAATAAAATCGAAATGTCCAAAATAAAATGTAAATTTCAGTATATGTACTACTTATACGTATGCTGGTATGATTTATTCTCAAAAGTTTGACGTCTATTCTTGACATATCAACTTCATTCTCAAAATGCAAAATTAAAGACATCTTCCTCCTATTATTTTTTTCCCTTATGCCTGGCCCTAATAGTCTTCCGTAATACAGGTCACATGCTGTTAACAAGTGAGCTTGTTTGTTTGGTTGATGACAGTATAATGTGGTATAATATGTTTAGTTTTGCCACTGATTAGCTGTCTGTGCTCCCCCAACAGAGAGCAGCCTGTACCCCTTCGGAGCAGAGGTTGGTGATAAAGGAGTGAAGATGGACACTGAAGATGGAAATTCCCCGTACATCAAACCACCGATGTATTTCCCCGTTATGGGAAAACCGTACGACAGGATTTATGTGAGTTTCTCATTTCTTTATCTGCCACCAGTGGCGGTTCTAGACCATTTCAAAGAGGGGGGGCCACATGTGGTTTTAGGTACCAAATATATTAAGCACAACTGTTACATACAGTATCACCACTCCCGTAGGTTTGGTTCTCCAAAAGACTAACGATACACATATACCAATGCAACACAGTGAGTGATTAACGTTTTCTTTCTCAGTTTTCTGACAACGGCCTTGTCCATTTTCAATCTGCCGCTGAGAATGAGCAGTACCTGATCCCGGCTCCTTTAGCCAGCGGTTTCCCCGACAACGTGAACGAGGCTCTGGTGGCGGCGTTTTGGGATGATGCTGACCTCACCCAGGGGGACGGACGGCTGCTCTATCAGGTTAGATATCATCAGGGGTCATGGTCTGAAAAAGATTTGATAGAGATGCAATTCACAAAACAAGCGGCCTTGTAATATCAAATGATATTCCTCCTGCTTTTCTTTTTCTAATCTTTCAGGAGTACCATGAGCTGGATATGACAGACGTCTACTCCCAGATAGTGTTTAACCGCACGGCAGACGAAGTGACAAAGTTTGAGGAGCGGAGAGGAAAGCCTGCCTTCACCCCGACCTGGATCCTCAAGATCACCTGGGACCACGTGATGCCCGTCTCCTACCAGAAGATCAACTTCTCAGAGGTAAAGACACTCAAATGTTGTGCTCTGGTGACTAATACTGTATGCGGTTTCCTGGACCAATTATGCAAATACATCTTTATATGATACAGAGTTGTTGTTATTTTCTTTTTGATAATCAAAATCAATTAAAAAAATGTAAAAAAAGATTATAATAAGATCCCTATTATTATCATGATTTGAAACTCTATCTTACTAAAGCTCCACCTATCCCTTATACCTCTGTGTACGAGCCTCAGTGAAAGGTGTGATGGAGCAGGGAGTGTTACAGTTTGCTTGCATGCTTGTCCTACTTTATATGCTATTGTTATATCTGCAATATGAACCTTTTGACCGTCAGCTCAAAGAAAGCAGAGTTCCTGAAACACTTGTGCTGTTTTGCTTAGCTTTGGTGCCACCTTGGGGCTGTTTCACCTACGGGGCTTGAATGCAGAGTAGTGAGATCTGCTGCCACCTTTTCTATCGTATGTCTTCTTGCAATGTCATTTTTGCACTGGTTGATTAAAATCAGGATAAATTATGACACTTAATAGATCCTTTAACCCCTTTCCAGTCATCCCTCTGTTTTTAGAGGGGTAGAGGTGGGGGGTCGGGGATGTTCAGAGGTAGATAAATAGTCAACAATAGATGTCACATAGAAGTGATGTACATCATCTGAAAGTTGGAAACCTGAAGATTAATTTAAGATCAGGACTGTGTGTTAAGTTGTTCTAGTCATAAATCAGGAATAAAAATGAATTAATAAAGTAATCAATCAAAATAAATTGTGAAAATGTATAAGGGTTTATAACATTATGATGGAAGTATATGATGACCATCCCCGTGCTCACTTATGTCTCATAAATTGTTGCAGCGATTTTTGGGTTGAAACTATTTGTTACAAAGATTTGGTGCTAAATTAAACCTTTTTTTTACCACTTGAGAATCAATAAAAATTATCAATAATCCCTCTAAAATATCACATTAAGACACCAAGACCTTGAGGAACACCATAGATAAAGCCATGCTGTGATTTGGTATCAAAAAGGTTTGACATTTTGAAATTTCTGCAAGAATTGCATTTTTTGGTGATTGGATGGTGAGCACTTTTGTTCTGGAAACTGCTCAGAAACCCCCTTATTGTCAATCTAGCTAGGAAAGCCATCCATCCTCTGAATGCTCTAGGTCTCCAGTTTGTGGTTGTAAAGTTTCATGAGGCTGTGATTATCCTAGAGGTCACCACAGGTCATTTTATACAGTGAGGTCAAGATTCAAAAAATGGTCTCACTACAATGAAATGGCTACTATGGAGACTAACATCATCACACATGAATACAATTGGGCTCATTCGATCCACAAGACTCTCAGCTTTACAGTGATACCCAATCTATGCAATCCCAAGACCCCAGTATGCAGAAATATTCAAACATCATTTTTAGAAAAGGTGAAAATATCACATCTATACTGCATGAAAAAACAGCATGTTTTTGCCCCAAACTGCATGTGATTATCATAAAGTGGGCATGTCTGTTAAGAGGAGACTAGTGGGTACCCATAGAACCCATTTTCATTCACATATCTTGAGGTCAGAGGTCGGTACCAATGGATTCCTTAGGTTTTCTAGTTTCATATCTTCACTTTAGCTTGAAAACTCAGCCTGCAATATCCTCTGAAAGACAGAATAGAGGCCGGGCCCGCAGGCGGGTTGTCAGAGTTTTAAATCATGCAGATCACGAAGGTTTGATTTGTCTTTTCCAGACGAACACCTTCCAGTGTAGTGTGACCACGGATGGGGAGCGCTCCTTCGCACTCCTGCGGTACGGGGAGATGCACTGGGGTCCCGGCCAGAGGCAACATCACGACGCTCTCATCGGCTACTCAGATGGAGAATCCTCCCACCAGGAGCCCACTGTTCCCCCAGAAAACCTTTTCGGGCCCGGAGGCAGATACAGACCCCAGCAGGTGAAAGGGGTCATGGGGAAGTTAGGTCAGCAGGTGTATGATTTGACAGGACCAGCGGGGTCGGACATGGATTCCCGTCTCAGGTGCCAGGCGTGGGCGATGAAGGAGCCCGACCCTGCCGAGTGGACAATGGAGCTGTCCTCGTGTCCCTGCACCCGCACCCAGGCTCAGGAGGACCTGTCGTTCCTGCAGGATACGGATGATCCGGGTGCGAGGGTGAAGACACTGAGGGGTCAGCGGTGGGGGGGCTCAGGGGGGCACGTCTTCCGGTCCGTCCTGTCCAACACACACGGTTCAGGGAGGAGGTGTGTGTATGAACCGGATGGAGCCCTGCTGGCTGGGTACAATGAGCGCTACTTCTCCGGACACAGCATCCAAAAACACATCGGTAATACATGTGATTTTCTATTTTTGGTCAAATCCAGAAATGTAAATGTATCTAACGGAGCTTTGGATTGTACCCTTCAACATATTAGTGATTAATGCATAGGAATACAGTAATACCTACACTCAAATATGAGAAGAAGTTCCTATTAATGACTTGGTTTTAAAATATTTTTTCACATACTAATGCAGAAAAAAGTTAGTTAGTTAGTTGATGTGATTATTACGAGTTACTGTAAGATGTTAGTGCCTTGCTCAAGGACAAAGTAAGACACAGAGGTGTCTCAGAAGTACTCACACTCTTTACTTCAGTAAAAATAGAAATACCACAGTCTAACAATACTCAACTACAAGTAAAAGTTCTGAATTCAAAATGTTACTGAAGTAAAAGTACAGATTAAGAATTATCAGCAAAATGCACTAAAAGTATCAAAAGTAAAAATATGTAATAGTATTATGCACGGTGTTACATTATTATAGGATCTGCAACTATTCTGTTTTATCACTAACAAGCACATGTAAGAGTATTTTAATGTTGTAGTTCGTCAACATGGAGCTAATTTCAGATAGTACTACTGTGTAGATTAGTAGTATAATACTGCTTCACATGAGCAAATCATATGTTTTTATGTAAAAATGTAAGTGGCCAAAGTGTCAAATAAATGTAGTGGAGTAAGAAGTACAGTATTTCCCTCTGAGATGGAGTGGAGTAGAAGTATAAAGTAGCACAAAATGGAAATACTCAAGTAAAGTACAAGTAATGTCACAATTGTACTTAAGTGCAGTACTTGAGTAAATGCACTGAGTTACATTAAACCACAGTATTCAATCAAACTTCTCTCTCCAGATGAAGATCTCCTGCCGTTCCAGTGGTGTTGTGTCGAGTCTCCTCTGTGTCACCTTTACCTCAACAAGAGACCACTGGACCGTTGCCAAGGTTACAGCTGGGCCAGCGTGCACGGCGGCACTCTGACCGAGAAGGCGACGCAGGGTTTGGGTGAGGGATCACATACTGTACAGTAATCAGTGTATAAGTAATACTGGTGTATACATCCCGTCATGATGATCAGCAGTCTTTCTATTCAGAGAGAGAACCTGCTGTATGTACCTTTTAATCAAAGGAGACCATAATATGATGAATTTAAATGATTTCCCCTGCAGCGATGGTGTACGGCAGCCTCCATTTCATCACCTTCGATGGGACGGAGTACTCCTTCAAGGCCCTGGGAGAGTTTGTGATACTGCGTCTCTCCTCCAGCACCGGCTCTAATATCTTCACCCTGCAAGGACAGACTGACAAGCTGCACACAGACGCACAGGGGATCATTGAGGTCCCAGTGGTGGTTCGCATGGCTGCCTTCCACCAGGGCATTGGCAAGGTCAGGGTGGTTGTGCGTGCGTGCGTGCGTGTGTGTGTGTGTGTGTGTGTGTGTGTGTGTGAGTGTGTGTGTGTGTGTGTGTAGGGGGAAGACAATGTGACTGTGTGTGAGAGAGAGTTTGTGTGTGTTAAAGGAGTTGTTACATTTTGGGGAATAAGCCTATTGACTTTCTTTCTGAGGGTTAGATGAGGAGATTATTGAAGCCCTGAGAGGATGAAAAAATGTCTCCATCCATTTTGTAAGTCTGTGAATTGTTTTCTGTAAGAACAGTTAAAAAAACAAGGTTTTGCCTGGATACTTTTACTAAGTTACTTTTTATTTATTACTTTTTTCCTTCATCATATGTGAAAACACGTGAAAAAAAAGTTTTGACAGGATCCTTTTTCCAAGGATTCATTTTTCTTCCAGGTGACTTTTAATTTACATTAGATTAGATTAAAATCAACTTTATTGTCATTGCACATAGTACAAGTACAAGTACAATGAAATGCAGTTTTGCATCTAACCAGAGTGCAAAGTAGTAAAGTGCTGATAAAACAATACAGCAAGAGTTTTATAAAGAATAAACGTTATATACAGATGGAGTTTTATATATATATATATATAAAACTCCATCTGTATATAACGTTTAT